>JAVTVY010018288.1:0-79276 GCA_036873755.1 Hanleya hanleyi
GACCGTGGGTATAGGCAGGCTCTTCGTCATCGCATCACCAGTGGCGTTCGTCTCTCCGGGGTCATCTTCACTGGGTCTGACCTTCCGCGGCCCCTCTTTAGTGGAAAGTTGTCGCCCAAACCGTAGAGACGGGGCATGCATCAAACGTTGGTGCTGTCTAAACTGACTGGGTCGTTTGAAGAGTCGACCACAATCATTACATAGTACCGTCGCACCCGCGTGGAGTACCCTCTCATGACGCAGTAAATGATCCTTCCGATTGAATGATCGTGCGCAGATTATACAAGTATACCGGGCATCGTTGTGGATGGAGGCCTCGTGGCGTCGTAACTTATCTAGACGAGTAAACAGCTTCTGGCAAGTTGTGCAAGTGAACATCTTGGTGGTTGATAGAGTGTCTGATGAAACGTCCAGGCCGCTTCCCTTTTATAGCACGCTAGCTGGTGATCTATTTTTAGCACACTCAGTTCAACTATCCCCAAGTCGAGGGCCGAGCCGTGACATCTTCGGTAACATCCGTGTCTCTTCGGTCACCTCCGTACCGTCAACGATCAACATGTAGACATATAGAGTATTACGGCATGTTATGGTATTCATCAGTGCATGAGTGACGCATTCAGCCGATGGGAGTGGTCGGTCAGCTTGGTAACGAAAAACGTAACATTGGTCACACTCTCCACTGTCCATTTGGTGTTGGGGCGTTGTTGTTGGGCCCATTCCAAGGGATCCACGGTGTCCAGTTTCTCCAGCATCGTCTCTAGCGACACTCGGTTAATGATGGTAAACGGTTGGTCAAATACCCGGATGTTACTGCTCGGGTAAAAATATCGGACTTTGACTGTCTCTTTATGCTGCAGCACATAACCAAACGCCAGATTCAATTTGAAGGCTGTAGTTTGATCTTTGAAGATGGTGACTGACCGATCTTTGATTCTATACGCGGTGGTGTAGGTGCTCATCATGGTGCGTGGAAACCTTGCGCGCCGGGGTCAAAGGTCAGTTCCGGTCACCTTTTAGCACGCGGCTACCAAAATAGAAGCGAGTATTTAAAATCCGTCGAAGCAGAGCTCGTCCAATCAGAAGCGAGTATTTTGACCTAAAAATATGTGGACATACCGAAGATGGCGGTTCCAAAATGGCGATCCAATATGGCGCCCAAAATGGCGGCGTATGAGAGCTTCTGGACATGGACCTGATAGAAGTCTGAAATGGTGGAAACATTTCCTTGTAAACATTCGGCAACACTTTACATCCGGGGACTTTTACATCCGAAGAGACACTGGAAGTGCCCGAACAAGATATCAGCCAGCGTGCTATAAAAGGGAAGCGGTCTGGCCGTTTCATCAGACACTCTGTCAACCACCAAGATGTTCACTTGTACTACGTGCTCGAAATCATTCACTCGTCTGCACGACTTGCGCCGCCATGAGGCTACCAAGCACAAAGGAACCGCCCGGTATAACTGTACGATATGTACACTGTCGTTTCAGCGCCCGGATCATTTACAGCGCCACACACGCGCACGCCATGAAGTACCCAAGCGTCCATGCGAAGAATGTGGTCGGCTTTTCAAACTGACCAGTCAGTTGCTGCGACACCAACGCACACGACACCCTGTTCCGCAGCCACGTTTGCAGGTAGAAGAGCCCGTAGGCACCAATATCGAGACAGGGGAACTCCCACCCATCGCACGAGGGCCGATTATGATGATGTCGCCCTAATTCAACAGTCAAATTCGACGACAAGACCTTGGGCCAGATTTTGTACGACGTGGAGGGCAAAGTACACTTCGTGGACGAACCCATAAATGTTCCTAGCGATCTGTTACACGAAGACCATCCAGTGAGTGACATCTATCGGCGCCATTGGCCCATGATCCGGCAATTTGTTTCCTACCGTCATCGCTCCTATTCACATATCTACAACTCGACCGATCGATCTCGCCTGTCTACGTAGTTGCGTGTAGCCATCTTCAAAGATCAAACTACGGCCTTCAAATTGAATCTGCATTTGGTTGGCGTGCCGCAGCAGCGGAAGAGACAGTCCAAGTCCGATATTTTTACCCGAGCAGTAACATCCGGGTATTTGACCAACCGTTTACCATCATTAACCGAGTGTCGCTAGAGACGATGCTGGAGAAACTGGACACCGTGGATCCCTTTGAATGGGCCCAACAACAACGCCCCAACACCAAGTGGACAGTGGAGAGTGTGACCAATGTTACGTTTTTCGTTACCAAGCTGACCGACCACTCCCATCGGCTGAATGCGTTACTCATGCACTGATGAATACCATAACATGCCGTAATACTCTATATGTCTACATGTTGATCGTTGACGGTACGGAGGTGACCGAAGAGACACGGATGTTACCGAAGATGTCAAGGCTCGGCCCTCGACTTGGGGATAGTTGAACTGAGTGTGCTAAAAAATAGATCACCAGCTAGCGTGCTATAAAAGGGAAGCGGCCTGGACGTTTCATCAGACACTCTGTCAACCACCAAGATGTTCACTTGCACAACTTGCCAGAAGCTGTTTACTCGTCTAAATAATTTACGACACGAGGCCTCCATCCACAACGATGCCCGGTATACTTGTATAATCTGCGCACGGTCATTCAATCGGAAGGATCATTTACTGCGTCATGAGAGGGTACCTACGCGGGTGCGATGGTACTATGTAATGATTGTGGTCGACTCTTCAAAAACGACCTTAAATGGTTTAGACAGCACCAACGTTTGATGCATGCCCTGTCTCTACGGTTTGGGGCGACAACTTTCCACTAAAGAGGGGCCGCGAAGGTCAGACCCAGTGAAGATGAACCCGGAGAGACGAACGCCACTGGTGATGCGGGGATGACGAAGAGCCTGCCTATACCCACGGTCCAGACGGCCTGGCTGTGGTCCAGCCGACCCCACCGTTACGGTTTCGAGTCACGCCTGACAAATATCGAACATTTTCTGACGAGCCCATAAAATGTTCCTTTTAGCGATCTGTTACACGAAGACCATCCAGTGAGTGACATTTATCGGCGCCATTGGCCCATGATCCGGCACTGTTTCTACCGTCATCGCCCTATTCAAGATATCTACAATTTCCGACTGACCGACCTCGCCCGTCTACGTAGCTACGCAGAAGCCATCTTCAAAGATCAAACTACGGCCTTCAAATTGAATCTGGCGTTTGGTTATGTGCTGCAGCATAAAGAGACAGTCCAAGTCCGATACTTTTACCCGAGCAGTAATATCCGGGTATTTGACCAACCGTTTACCATCATTAACCGAGTGTCGCTAGAGACGATGCTGGAGAAACTGAACACCGTGGATCCCTTGGAATGGGCCCAACAACAACGCCCCAACACCAAGTGGAGAGTGGACAGTGTGACCAATGTTACGTTCTTCGTGACCAAGCTGACCGACTAACCCATCGGGTGAATGTATTCACCCAGGCACTGATAGATACTCAGAATGCACAAGCAACTATCTGAGGATATGTTGCCTCAACGGTATCCTGGGCTGCCTGATGATGATTAGAATAAACGGTTCAAAGCGAACATGGCCGAAGATGGAACTTTCTGAAATGAAGACTTCTGATTGGACAAGAATACATCTAACGGACAGGAACGAATATGATAGATGCAAATGGTGGCCTCTGATTGGACAAGTCTTCTTGAATTGTAACACCAAGTGGATAGTGGAGATAATGACCAATGTTGCGTTCTTCGTGGTTAAACTGACCACCACCTCCATCGGATGAGCATTCACTCATGCAATTGATAGATACTCGTGAATGCGCAAACAACTATCTGAGGATATGTTGCCTTCAACGGTATCCTCCTGTTTTCCGCTCGACGATGATTAGATAAACGGTCTGATGGCACTTTCTGGAAATGGAGACTTCTGATTGACAAGAATACATCTAACGGACAGGAACGAATATGACAGATACAAATGGTGGCCTCTGATTGGGCAAGAGTCTTTTTGAGTTGTAAACATACCCAACGCGGCTCCCCCAGCGTGGGTATGATGTAACATTGGGGAAAATAAACTATATGAAAAACTTCTTGTTGTTGTTGTTCTCTCATGTGTCATCCTTGTTGTTGTTGTTGTTCTCTCTCTGGTCTATATCATGGCGTTATGTTAGAGTGTTAAGGTGTAACGACGGGCGTTGACGGGCATCACTGCATTTCGAAGAATTTGTGACAATTCCATGGAATATCAGAGCTTCTGAGCAATTTCACCAGGGCGTTGAAGCATTAAGAATGGTGTTGGTGGGCGTTGCTACAAGATGACACCTCACACGGTCCATTTGGACCGCGGATGGTCCATCTCTATACCAAATAACATCCTTCACTGCTAAAAAAGGCCCACTTTCGCTACAACTTGTACTAATGACGTCACCAATGACGTCACAGATGCTATAAATATGCCTGAAATCAGGTCTATACTCCGAGAGCTACAACATGATACCCCACACGACGCATTCGCAACGCGGATGGTCCATCTCTACACCAAATACCTTCCTGCACTGCCCCAAAAGGCTCACTTTCGCTAATACTCCTACTGATGACGTCATCGATGACGTCACAGATGCTTCGGACATGCCTCAATTCGGAATGTACACCCCGAGAGCTACAAAATGACACCTCACACGACGCATTCGGACTAAGGATGGTGCATCTCTACACCAAACTCACCCTCACGCACCCACAAAATGTCCACTTTCGCTACTACTCGTACCGATGACGTCATCAATGACGTCACAGATGACGCGGACACCCCTCAAATCGGAATGTACATCCCGAGAACTACAAGATGACACCTTCCAGGACGCATTCGAACCGTGAATAGCCCATCTCGACCCCAAATCTAGAATCCCCCTTTTTTTTTTTTTTTTTTTTTTTTTTTTGTGCTCAAGCTCTGACTATAGCGATGCCGCAACATTGTCTCATTGGACATTGGACCGTCTGACCTGGAGGTGACCCTTTGACCTTTTGACCCGCGTCGCGCGCGCGCACTGCCGGGGATGACGCGGGATGACGCGCGCGCTGCGGGGCGCTGGGGCGGGAAAACACCCCGGCGGTTGAACATTGGAACTCTTGTGGGTTTGGAGGATGAACATACGGACGTCTAAGGGAAAAAATTGGAACTCTTCTATGTTTGGAGGTAGTGTTTAGTGAAAACCCGGAAGTGACGTGACAACCCACGTCACCTGCGTATATACTCCTGTAAAATAGAGCCGATTTTATTTCTTTGGAAGGGGCAAGGTCAATAGGACTTGCGCTTTTTATACTACTAAACTGTGAAGTAGATTACATCTTACATAGGCCTTAAGGCCGTGATATGCATATGAAGTAGTCTGGGGCATGGTCAGTACTTGCCAATTTTCCCTTCGTCTACTACTCGCCGATTTTTTGATTTTTTTATTATTTATTTATTTATTTATTTATTTATTTATTTCCTCGAGAGCTTTAAAATAAGACCTCACTCTACCCCATCGGGCCACTAGTGCTCCAACATGTCCACCCCGTATGGCTTGATACATACTAATATCCCAGTATATGAGTGTATATGGGTCTATATGGATCTATATACAAGCCTACGCGGTACTTTCAAATTTTTTTCCATCGTATTCTACATGATCAACCTCATAGCTCATAGTAAAAGCCATAAAAAAACCCGATCACCCCTATACCCATACAGGCCAAATATAGCGGACATGATCTTCGCCTGGGAATTGGTCTAGTCCGAGTTGTCTCCCTTGCACCAAAGCGTATAGATGGCGCTGTGGTTTGAACGACGTTATTATCCGGGCAAATTTTGGTCTTGAGCAACCATTTTGTTAGCGTTTTGTTAGCGTCCTGCATACGGAGGACGATTTCACTGATCATTGTGTTGTTTTCTGAGCTGGGGAACATTCTCTGTCGCAGTTTATAACGGAACTTTGTTCCTTTCGGTGTCCGCTGAGATGAATAATGTGATCTGCATCATGCATCGCCTGCATGTCACACGTAGACTGTAATCGAGGGAGTGTGCTGTGTTCGAGCGGACGCATCAATTTGTGTGATATCAGACAGGAAACGTGAAAATTGATATTCTTTCACAGATTTCGAAGTGTATACAGTTCTGGTGAGATGAACGCAGCCTTTATGATCAGCGATTGAACGATAATGTAGGCGAACGGTTGGTGATACCCATATTTTTTAGCATACGAATGCATCGTGATGAAGGCTTCATGGAATGCCGTAGGCCGGTAAGTGGAGTCGACCCCTTAAGCGAACAGCTGTTGCGTTGCCATGAGCAACGACACGTACACATTTGTTGGCTTTACATAGCATCGGCGGGAACAGATGTCGCTTTATTGAAAAATAACACCTCTTAGGCAGCAATCTGGCTAGCAAGGTAAGCCTTAACACTTATATTTTCATTGGATGCAAGGTTGTCTTGAGAAATATATCTCTAAATATGATTAATTATCGATTGTCTATCACGACAAACTAACACTCGGCTGAACAAATATGACCAATATGGCGGCCGTCCAAAGCTCGAAGACAGAAAATTGTCAAACTTCACAAATTAATATCTCAACAATTAGAACATCTTACGAGCTGATACTTCAGGACTAAATCATAAAATATCTGTACTTTCTAACCTTAGGAGAATTCGTCATGAAATTATTTAGAAATAGTTCATTCGCGCACTTTTTGTGACACACTAAAACGAAGTTGACAGTTGTTTTAGTATAGGCTGCTATGGTGTGCGCGAAAAGCCGACTCAAATATAAAAATCTATTTTTCCGTAAATATGAAACGTACAAACTTCTTACGTCAGGACAATGTTCTCCTATATATGTACTTCCTATTTCCTACAGGAATTTTCCGTAGAAAATTTATAAATGGGTTAAACTTACAAAAATGTCCGTAGGGGGGGTCTTGAAATGTCTTGCCAAAACGATGTCAAAATTACCGGCAGACGATAAAACACCAAAAATAAACAAAGCGGGCTGTGTTAGTGAGGCTTCAGAATGTGGGTGTTTGTTTACATTCTGCAAATCGAACTAATTTTAAAATTAACCATAATATGTACTGAGTAGGTAATAATTTAAATTTTCGCCACACTACCATCTATTTATCCATGTTAAAACACCAGGTACATTGGAAATAAAATTGATTTTCTTGGCTAAACAAATACGTGTAAACTATGGATTACAGTGTTATCATAATTCCGTGAAAAATTATAAGGGATTTATCGAAAAATAATAGGAAATTTTTATGCTTAAGTAACACAGCAAAAAAACACTGTGGGCAAGCCTATCTTGCACTGACTGACACTGGCCGCCATGTTGTACTCACCTCACACCACACGACACACAAACAAGCCGCCATTTTGAAACACACCACCCACAACACACACAAACAAGCCGCCATTTTGAAAAAAACCAGAGACCTCATTTGCATATTTTCAGTAACAACAGGCCGCCATTTTGAAACACACCACCCACAACACACACAAACAAGCCGCCATTTTGAAAATATGCAAATGAGCGCCGGGAAAAACCCAGAGACCTCATTTGCATATTTTCAGATAACAACAGGCCGCCATTTTGAAACACACCACCCACAAACAAGCCGCCATTTTGAAAATATGCAAATGAGCGCCGGGGCAGGTGCACTTGTCAGTAACAACAGGCCGCCATTTTGAAACACACCACCCACAACACACACAAACAAGCCGCCATTTTGAAAATATGCAAATGAGCGCCGGGGAAAACCCAGAGACCTCATTTGCATAATGTGGACAACTACAGGCCGCCATTTTGAAACACACCACCCACAACACACACAAACAAGCCGCCATTTTGAAAATATGCAAATGAGCGCCGGGGCAGCAGGTGCACTTGTCCACCATTTTGAAACACACCACCCCTAACATACAAAAACAAGCCGCCATTTTGAAAATATGCAAATGAGGGCTGGGGTGAAACAAGTGCAATTGGCCACCATTTTGAAACCGACCACCCCTAACACACAACTACAAGCCGCCATTTTGAAAATATGCAAATGAGGAGGTGAGACAAGTGCAATTGTCCACCATTTTGAAACCGACCACCCCTAACATACAACTACAAGCCGCCATTTTGAAAATATGCAAATGAGGAGGTGAGACAAGTGCAATTGTCCACCATTTTGAAACCGACCACCCCTAACATACAAAAACAAGCCGCCATTTTGAAAATATGCAAATGATATGCACTCATTGACACCGGTGTCAATGAGTGCACATGACCTCATTTGCATATTTTCAAAATGGCGGTCACAAACAAGCCGCCATTTTGAAAATATGCAAATGAGGTGAATTTTGGAAAAACCCAGTGCAAGTGCACTCATAGGCCACGCCCCCAACCGCCCCACTCACACCTCACTCACGCATGCGCACACCCCCCAATACCCCCCAAAACAGGTCGCTGTGACGTCAAAACAGGTTCTCGCGCATGCGCAGTGGGGGGTTATTACGCCCAAAGACTTGCTACATACTACTCGCGATGCCAACAAGACACCGATATTGAATGACTTACCCGAAGATGTCTTTGTAAATTCAATTCGGGCATCACGCCTTTTTTGAAAAAGAAGAGAAACTGGATCAACGGGATGTAAGTACCCGTCTGTGTGTGTTATTTAAGTTGCTGAAGATCCCTGGTGAGAATTTGTGGTGCCACCAGCAATTCTAGCCAGTAGAGGTCCTTTCTAGCCAGAATCATATAGACTCAATTGTGGACGTCCTGTTAACTATTAAAGCCCTCGGTTCACGCCGCGATGACTTTCTCCCATTTTCATACACGTCAAAGTGTGGTGAATATATATTCGTGAACGCGAGAACGAATGCGCCACTTTCACTTGGGGATGACCTTGGTATAGTTTCTGAGAGTATAAATCAATATATGGTAACATCAGTCATACATGTATATTCTGTTGCACAGATCAATTCCTTTACTAATGAAATCACGATCCTAATCTTTTACACAACATTGCCTTTTACGCAAAGTTCACCCCAAAGCTTCAAGAAAGGCTCCCCGGAAGAAGGGTAGGGGCAGGGGAGGCTACTCACGTTGTTCTCTCCATGTGTTAGTTTCCAAATTTCCATGTTATCAGTATCGCATGCACTATTTATATCTCTATGCCCACTGTGGCATGTTCACGTACATACACACAATAATGCCCTGGAAACTCTGATTTTGATGTCAATTATGTATCTCTTCATACCGCGGAAGAGTATGGACATCTTTAAAAAATTTAACTGAATAAAGTACAAGAATTGACAGCACTTTCAAACATTTATTGCAGTTTTATTAATTACAATAATCCACAGAAAAAGTGAACGAAGAGCTAAAACAGTAAATAAGGAAACCGCCGCTGGAAATTGTGCCATCAGAATGTCACACATCAGGCCATATATTGCGGATCAGCAAGAGAAGATAAGCCAATGGGAGGAGAGAGGAAACACATGATACAAATGTGAAATCAAATCGAGTCTTGTGGATCAGAAAAAAACGCCGAAGATCTCTTTCTATCTCTGATGTAATATTTGTCAGTGAGCAAATTTGAATTTCTGTTTCACGCATTGGAACTGCTTCAAAGATTGCTTAATGTCAAGTTTCGAATTGTCAACTTCAAAGACAAAAAACTTGGGATACAATGATACATTATGAAATGAAGACATTTACATATCAGGGAACTGTCTACTGGAAGACTACAAGGAGTCTGATCCACCCATTGTGTCTATCGAAATGTGTAATTGTATACATTTGATTGGGCCATGGGATCTGATGAGGTTTTATCTCTTTATTAACCCCATAATACAATGATCATCTATGACAATGAAAATAATATAATTCATTTACCGCTCTTGTAGCTCGTGTAACAAGACATTATTTCAAATGCCAACGCAGGATCACTGGACGAGGACAAACGAATGGGAAAATCCTGTATTGTAACAGATATTTTAGTGCTTCATTTTAGTGGTTTGGGTTACATACATGTACAAGAATTGAGTTCTTGCGGCACTATGCGTTGACAGTTAAATTATTCAAGCGTTACATAAGCAATGTCAGATTGAAGAAAAATTGACATGGATACACATTGCATAACGGGATGAGAATAGAGGCAAAACGTCAGCAGAGGACTACAGTGACCATATTCTACATTGAGCAACATAAACTCTTTAATTGGCATTTTAGGGGCTAAACTAAACAAAATCTTTATTATGGATAACAACTCTTCAATTCAAAATCAAACGATGTAGATCGAGAAACATGCCGTGAACACAAATAATGTAAAATGTAATTCCTTGTGGCTCTCTGATTAAATGAATATTCTTAGTGCAGTCAATATAACTGTCGATTGAGAGAGAATGACTCAGTCAAACTCACATCACATGATATAACAAAGTTTACAACGATTATAATAGGTGATAAAACGCACATTTTCCATACTGAAAAACATAATATATTTATATATATATATTCCACACAATCATTTTATTCGTAAAATAAAATTCAAATCCAGCCATACTTTCTATGTACATGACATATATCATTCTAATCCAAAATAACAATGTACAATGCATTTTACTAATTAAACTTTGCAATATATATATATATATATGTATTTATGAATAAGAAAATGTGAATGATTAATATATATATATACATAGCTTTCGAGTTAACCAAAAAAGTATTGTATGAAGACCAGATGCCTCTCCCCACCACCCAGAAATGGATGTCCATTGACCGGTTTAATATCCCGCCTCTTAAACACAAATCAGTTAAACTCATAGACCTGGTATACACTGCAGGGTATCAGTTCTTCACTATCCATGCCCAAACATGTGTTCCGGGACCTCAGATAGTTTGTTGAGTGAAGAGCTGTACTCTTAATGAAGGGGAGGCACCCACTCTAAGCTTTACAAAACCTCTTATATGTTATAATGTAAATTTATTGTGATAAACTGTAGTTTACCTTGGTTAAATCGACCTTGTGTTTCTTATTGGTCACTGGGGGACCATAAAGCACTTGATTGGGTGTACTGAAAGTGACGGATCATATCCGGTCTATGTACCCTTGTTATTGCAAGCGCAGCTTCAATAATAATATGATACCAGCATTATAAAAATATCTTCCTCAACGCTAAGGCGGATGTAGGGATCTAAGTGAGAGCCGGAGAGTCGCGTATATAGTGACCTTCAGTAATTGCCTAATCATGCTTCAATGAACTGTGAATAAACTGTGCGTACCGGTGCGAACACAGGTACTCTCGGTTAATTAGTTTTTATTAGTTAATCATATGATAATGCCCTTTAAATAGAAATAAACGCAACAATGGCTGAACCTTTCTGTGCATGAAAATGGGAACCGCGCACGCTCCTTAGAGTTGTCTCGCGCAGGACGAACCCTTGCTCTATCTTGCTCTTAACTACTAATTACTAAATAACTTGGGACCCTGGACGATCACCACCCACGTTAAAATCGATCAAGTTTGTTTTGATTTGTCAGCCGTGCAACTGGAGTTGGTGTATTATATTACTCACAGATCAACAGGCTATTCCGGTCTCCACGGAAATGACCGATGTTATCCGAGAGAACGTGATATTAGAAAGAATCCCACTTAGATTCATATGCCGCGGCGTTTATGGAAGATCATTTTAGTCAAACTAAAGCATATATCCTGCCCGTGGTACCCATACAAATATGCCATTGAAGACAGAGATTTTTTATTGGTGTTCGGGATATGGCACGAAAATACATTTATTAAAGTTCATTAGCATAGTTGAGTGTTGTTTTTTTTAACTTGGCGAGGCAACTGTCGCCGCCATTGCATTGCTGTATTGGAGTCTTTAGAGAACCCTTAAGCTGGGGTTGATGTGGTTCCGTTAAAATAGACCGGGTTTTCACTTCCCCTCGGATTTGAGGGTTCATCCACTAGAGGTGTTCTCTTTGATCTACAAATAAAACAAAAGAACATCCCTTGATAGACAAATATTGATGAAAACCTCATACCAATAGCCCAAACTGGGAAATGCATTTTACAAAAGTTTCTCAATGTTTCATAAGTTCGGGAAACCAATCGGTTGGGGCAGGGTGCTCTGGTATGTTCAGACGGTCGGACACTCAGGCGTAGCTACATTTTGTTAAAATCGCAGCCAAAATAAAGATCCAAATTCAAAATTTTGTCCAGCAAAATGGCATGGCTTACTGGCATATCTGCGCGACTTCATCCAAAGCTCAACTCACGGAGTCCTCTTCGGGCCAATAAAGATATTCTTTCTAGTTAGTGAGCTTGCCAAGATTGCCCTCGTTAATCCACTTTATTTTTTCGGGCAATGTTACGATCGCAGGAAAATCGCGTTTGGTGAACTATATTTTTCCATATCATCAACTCGGTAACTCTAGCAATATTCAGCTTACCTCCGTCTGTAAAACAATACACCAAGGATGGCAGCAACAGCAATCACGATTAGAATCACTACAATCGGAACAGCAATGGCCGCTGGGTTGACTTTGTCCTCTTCAGCCTTTTGATTTCCAAGACCGCCGGTAACCACACTAATATCATCTGTGGTGTTAACAGGTGGAACTGTTGAGGGATTCCCTGCTGTCCAAAAAGAAATAAATATAATATATTGAGGGGAGGTAAAGCTATCTCCTTGATCCGGGATTAGCCATTTATTTCCTTCGCGAGTAAGGGCCTACAATTTGCGTGAATTCGGAATCTCGTGAAAATTGATCCATGAACGCCATTTTATTTTTTCTTGAATAGGGAATGGCGATCTACATTCTTCGTAAGTCGGGAACAACACAAACCCCATCTCCGCGTTTTGCCTCCATTCTTCACACATACGTTAGTGAGTGAGTGAGTGAGTGAGTGAATGAGACAGTGAATATTATTTAACGTCGCGTTCAACAACATTTCATTCATATCCGGAAATCCCACGGGTGCCTCAGTCAATTGTCTGAGGAGCTGAGGACCTCAATGCTTTCCATGACGTGGGATATGCACAAAGACATGCCATGTTAATGCCCGGAAGCTCCACGGAGCACAGAAATTAGTCGCAAATTCCGTGGGGCAGTGAACTGATTACCGGTTTATAATCTAATCTCAATATATAGAAGGTAAAGTAAAGCATTTCACCAATATCTCTAGGATAAACACATTAGGCAGCTATTTGGTTATTGACCATTTACACACGTGAAGAATCGACCATGCTCATTATAAATCTTCTTTCAGCAAATACTGGTCAACTTCATTAATAAACATGATTTCTTACGTCGGCCAATCAAATGAAATATGTAGGCATCAGCCTATGTTGCAAATCATATGATCTACAACAGTTTCACAACACCTCCAATATGTTACTTTAGTTATTCATACTTGTATTTTGTTCAAGGCCGTGGAATAGTTATTCCAAAATTGTTGTCCAAAGTGTAAAATATACAGCAGTTATAAAATCTGTACATCACCGGATTAAGACAGCCAAGTATCGGATATCGCTCCTCAAAACTGGAGACCATCCCCAACCAATCTGTTGAATGGTGTAAGGGACCCAAATGATTAGACAGATTCACGGTGCGAATGTTTTCGGTTGAACGCGCTGGATCTTCGCACAAACACTCATTCACATGTTCATTGGACGAGATGACCCGCGGATGCCTCTCATTGGTAGATTCTATTCGGTCGATACTTCATGTAGGAACTATTGTCTGGGTCTTTGTGTCGTTGAAAAGGCACATGCCTAGACACATTGTTGACCCCAGACTTGGCTATTGTATCCCCAGACTTGGCTATTGTATGAATTGTCTCGTGATACTTACATAAAGTATGAACCTTCTATGGTCTATTCTCTCCTTGTGTAGATTTACCAAAATAGGTTTATATGCCTTATCCACAGCGAAATATAATGAGCGACAGAGGTGCTTGTTTGTGCGATCGGTCGGAGAAGATTCGGGCAGAGCATCTGTCTAATCTGTTTAACCTGGAGCTATGGATGTAGTTTCTCACTTTATCTCTTCTTCTGGAGCATATGGGAAATTTTACTTATAAAACACTGATTAATCAGTTCAATGTGGTGCATTTTCTAACTGCTCTTGTGTTTAGTGTGCACACAGACCTTTCGTTGTCGCTCCTGTGGTTGCCGGCACTGTGGGCGGTGTTCCAGCTGTTCAAAAAAGAAGAAGGGGAAATATCTATTGAGCGGAAAACAAGGGATATCACCGTGAAGCGGGATTGGCCTTTTATTTTAGTATGTGTGTAAAACGTGAATCTTGTGAATATGTATCCGTGGATGCCATGTTAAGTTTTTGATGAATATGTGAAGATCTATATTCTTCGTAAGCCGGCAACAAGATCCTTCTCCATTGATAAGTTAGTGACAATGACGACGACATAGTGAGTTGATATGCGAGTTATCATTAAAATCTCCATATATGCTCTAGAAGAAGGTGAAGTGGGGAACATCTGTCATAGGTGACGTTTGTTATTCATATTTGCTATGCGATAATAATGATATCCAAAGTGCAAAATTTACAACATTTATGATCATTTATAAATCTCTACTTCACCGGATTAAATCCGAAGAATATACGGTAACGTATCGTGTATCACGCCTCAGAAATGGAGACGGTCGATGCCCAAACCAAGTTTTGGCTGGTGTAGGGGACCCAAATGAGTATATATTCCCTGTCGGAATGTTTTCCTTCGCACGCTCTTTATCTTCGCACAAACGGGCGCCCATTCACACCTTCATTAGCCGGGATGGCCTGCGAATGCCTCTCATTGATATATTTTATTCCCTCATTAAGATTCATCAAAACATGCAGGTTTATCTGCTTTATCCACAGTGCAATAAAATAACCAATCAGCAACAAAGGTTCTTGTTTGTGCGATCCGTCGGAAAGCATCCAGACACAGAATCTGTCTACTCTATTCAACCTGGAGCTATGATTGTAGTTCGTCAATTTATCTTCTCACAGAGCGCATTGGGCATTCCGATTATAACATACTGATCAATCAGCTCAACATGGTCGACGGTCAAGTTAACTGTGCGTTTTCTATAAGTGCTCTTGTGTTTAGTAAGCACACAAACCTGTCGTTGTCGGTGCTGCGGTTGTGGACACCGTGGGAGGATTTCCAGCTGTCCGAAATAAAAGAAGAAAAATATCTACTGATGGGAATACAAGGGGTATCTCCATAAAGCGGGATAGGACATATATTTTCCCCATGAATCGAAAATCGTGAGTGTGAAATGGGAATCTTGTGGAAAATCCGTGAACGCCACTTTCTTTTCAAGAATAGGGAGTGTCGATCTATATTCTTCGTCAATCGGTAAGAAGACTCTTCTCCATTGATAAGTTAGGGGCAATGACGACGACAGTGAGTTGATTTGTGGGTTATCATCAAATTCCCCACATATGCTCTACAAGAAGAAGCCGGCAACTTCACAAACAGCTCCACTTTAAACAGATTGGACAGACACTTGATTACCCAATAGATCATCTACATGCGTATGACTAATGTTGAGAATCCAGAATGTCTATTTTGGAACTACTTTCTGCAGCTACATCTGATAAACTTCGTGAATAAACATGAGTTACAACGTCACTCAATCAGATGAAATCTGTCGTCACCAGTTCTTTCGATGCCATACTTATAGGGCCACAACACCGTTCATATGTTACTTTAGTTATTCCATATTTGTTCAATGATCACATAAGTTCTCCGCCACTGAAAATATTGTTTCAGGAGCGGTATGGTACCATAGTGGTGATTACTTCTCCACCGTAACGGTAACATAGCGGAAGCAGAACAGACCTTCGATCGTTGTTTTTACTCCTATGGTACCGCTATGATGAAGATGTAGTCACCACTATGGTCTGAAGAAAATAAAAATCTATACCACTTTGAACAAAATCTTTTCACCGGCGGGAAACTTACGTTTGTATAATTGGGTGGTGTAGGGGACCCAAACATATTCTCGGTCCGAATAATTTCCATCGAAAACACTCTTCGCGTTCATTGGATGCATGACATTCAGAAATGACTTCAAAGGAGATGACCCGCGAAAGCCTCTCATTGATAGGTTCTATTTCCTCATTATTAAGATTTCTCAGAACAGGCTTACCTATCTTATTCGCCATGAAATAAAATAACCAATCAACGACAAAGGTGCCTATCTGTGCGATCCACTGAAAAAAAGTCGGACCGGTTCAATATTTTGAACCAGGAGTTATATAGGGTGTAGTTCATCGATAAACCTCCTCATAGACATCATCCGAACGCATGGCACGATCATACGTAGAAACTTCTGCTCGTAGCCATGCGGTAACAGGTGCTATCTGAGTGTAATAGGGCGTTTCCCAAATGGTCACACCCGACTGGTCCCGTTACATCCGACATCGGTGCAATCACATTCATACAACGAAGACACACCTCCAGAAAGCGATGGATTGAAATGATCCCATGGTGGGCCTCGAACATTCGGAACTCCCGAGCGGAAATCTATACGAAGGGGACCGATTCTACGTTCGGGGGACGACAACATGAATTTCCTATGAATCTCCAGATGTGACGCGCCGGAACGGTTTAATACGCATGGCTCCGAAGCCCAATCACTCTCGCGGAAGCCTTAATCCCCGACCAGCAAATATTTCCCTGCGAGTCTCTGATTTACGTCAGATATTCTAAAAACTGTTTATTATTTTCATTCGAAGCACGTTTCAATAGAAAACCATCAGTTTAAATGGTACACACGCCACGTATTGGCAAGATATAATTCCCGTGACGTCACTGACAGTTCCCTGACAGACCGAAACACACGTGACCACGCTCTAGTCCAATATGGCGTCAATGGCCTTCGAGGGACATCTCAAACCGGAGATCCCCGAGAAGTTGCGAATGGGCCTCGAAGTGCCCCATCACAAAATAAAAGCATATCATTTTCCTGTGGTCTGCCGCCGATTTTATTTTGTTTTCAACTATGTTAGGTCGTTTGTAATATGATTTCTCTTAAGATAAACAAAGAAGCATGCTCCACTAGAGTGAGAAATAAAATAGCTAATTTGCACAACTTCGTTTTTGGTCTCGCGTAGACTCCCCCAGTCTTGCGCCTCGTGAAACTAACATGTCTGTATGTCTGAGAAATATTTGAATACAGATAATTTCATTGGCTCGTTTAAATGGAGCCGACATTTAACCTCATGCTTTGGGAACAACTTTCGAACTGGATTATCTCCCTCTAGATAGATGGCGCCGTGTGAAATACATGCTGAATCACAGCGGCAATCTAAGGGTAGTGTTAAGTGAAACGTGAAATGCCCTTAGCAAGCTAAGATGCCTCATAGCAACCACCTCGCTGGCGGTCTAATAACACCCCAGCCACCAGTCAGATTTTTGGACTGGATTCGGGGCCTTCGCGCACATCGCCGGAAGTGACATCATACATAGTAAAATAGATGTTTGCCGAACATTTCAATTTCTTTTCAAGTCTGCATAATACCTCTGTTGACCTAGCGTAAAAAGGTTAAGCTGGAGATTATTTTCCCTGTTTATCTGTACAGCGCATATGAAAAGTAGTTCGCTCATGTGCAACACTGAAGGAGTTGTTCGGTCGGATTCAAACTGAACTGTGCGTTCGTTGGTTTCCTCCTATACGTTATAGCAACGTAGTAAAGGTCAACTTCCGCTATTGGAGGCAGGGATGGTAAATGAGCCTGCGAAATGGAGCATGCGCTGTGGGCAGGATGGCCTCATAGAGCATTTTGGGAGTCTAATTTTCATGTAGGTCGACGGCGGTCGACGGCGGTCGACGGTCAAGTTAACTGTGCATTTTGCAAGTGCACACAGACCTGTGGTTGTCGGCGCTACGGTTGTCAAAATTGTAGTTTGTGTTGGGGGATTTCCAGCTGTCAAAGAAAATAAAAATCTATTGCGGGAAGATAAATGGCATCTCCATGAACCGCGATCGGCCATTTCTTTTCTCTGTGAATCGGAATAAGAGATAGTATACATGGGTGTGAAACGGGAATCCTGTAAAAACGGATCCGTGAACTTTGAGTATCCCCATTAACGTTTATTTTCGTGTTTATGCATAACAAATTAGCCAACCGTCAAATTAACTGTATATTTTCGAAGAGATCGTCTGCAGAGTATTATATATCAGTACGACACCTCCTTGATTTTTCAATTACATGAACAAATATTGTGCACAAAAGAGATATGGACACAACGATGTCATGACTATGATTTTCACCTGGTTCCAACATTATTGCTAACTGCTGAACGCCTATTTCGATGTATCTCAAGCAAATGACTTTTGTGTGCAAACACATGTATGATCAATTATAAATCTCATATAGTGATCGCATGTGACTCGCACTCACATATATGGCAAGCCAAAGTGCTTTTTATTCCGAATTTCCGATATCGGGAATTCAATTCCCGATATCGGAAATTCTAATTTCCGATATCGGAAATTGCAATTCCCGATATCGGAAATGGAATTTCCGATATCGGGAATTAGAATTTCCGATATCGGAAATTCAGTGACAATTTTCGATATCGGAAATAGAATTTCCCATATCGGGAATTCAATTTCCGATATCGGGAATTCAATTTCCGATATCGGGAATTCAATTTCCGATATCGGGAATTCAATTTCCGTTATCGGAAATAGAATTTCCCATATCGGAAATTGTCACCGAATTTCCGATATCGGAAATGAAAGCCTGAAAGCTTTACAAAACCTAGGGGTGCATTCCACACCTAAATCTGAATCTGAATCTGAAACCTAAATGATGTGCGGCTAAAAACAGGCATGGGTTCGGATCTTCGACCATAAATAGATGTAAAATCTTTAACAAAAACCTTGTAAACGTATATATTTTCTAAATGGGTACACTCGTGCCATTATTTCAGGGGACTTGTGAGCTATTGAAATTGAAAAGGAAAGACGTGCAATCCTCCTTAGCCCTTCTTCAACTTTTCTGAAAAACATGAAATGATTTTCTTTTTATGTATGTTAAAGTGTTTCCCGTCCAAAGGACAATTTAATATGGCGAAAAAAATAGGGGGTCGACCTACTCGTTTTTTTTGTAAAATTTTATCGCCATAGAGGAATCATGATTTTCGCTTCCAGAAAAAGTGCGGATTTTGGTCCTCCAGATATTCAATTCCGGACACGATTAACTCTGTAGACTACAGGCTCCTAAATAAAAAAAGTTCCGATCCGTTAATCCACGTAATCTCTGCCAAAGACCAGAATTTTCTCGATTTTTTTTCCGCCTTCGTTGCAACGATTAATAGAAAGCCTTTGGTACCACTGGCAAGTATGGTATTTGTTCTATTCAGGTGCAAATTTTATTTCGATTCACTGCTCGATAACATGCCTCGCCGGGGGACTATTTGCGGGGCCTGAGCACTGCTTTCAGCAGGCAGAGAAAACAGCGAAATGGGGACCTCTTGTGTAGTGGCGCGCACAACTTAAAATTTTTGACGGATAATGTTTGACAACAAGTTGGTCACCTTGTAGCGCTTGAATTGAACTACTTCCTGCCGAAAGATGAAAGTCTAAATCCAATTAGGGAATCAGCGAGGTACAATTGTGTTATTACTGCCGAACGTGTAAATTATTTAGGAGTCTATAGCCTGTAGTGGCGAGTGGGTGCGATCAACAAGCAATTGTTATATCCTCGTTTGGAGAAATGGTTACGTCCAGCAGGGTGATACTACAGATATCAGTTAGTAGAAAGGTAAGAAGAATTACCTTGCTGTCAAAATCGGGCGATCTTCCTTATTATAAAGTTAGGGAGGGACCACTTTGTACGAAACCGTGGCAAGTGTGGAGTGCACCCAAGAGTTGCAATTCCCGATATCGGAAATTCAATGACAATTTCCGATATCGGGAATTGCATTTCCGATATCGGAAATTGAATTTCCGATATCGGGAATTGAATTTCCGATATCGGGAATTCAATTTCCGATATCGGGAATTGTCTCCGAATTTCCGATATCGGAAATTGCAATTCCCGATATCGGAAATTCAATTTCCGATATCGAAAATTCCAATTTCCGATATCGGGAATTGCAATTTCCGTTATCGGAAATTGAATTTCCGATATCGAGAATTCAATTTTCGATATCGGAAATTGAAGGTCATGGTTTCCGATATCGGAAATTTTAATTCCGATATCGGGAATTCAATTCCCGATATCGGAATTCTCGAATAAAAAGCACTTTGGCTTGCCATACACATAGCCTGTTACACCAACAACGGTGATTTTACATGCACTTCCTTCAGGGCAAAACTGGACAAACACTGTAGCTCCCTGAGCCACCTTCCGTCCCACAAAAGGGAGCAGTTCAGTGACGTTGTTGCTAGATCCTTTGTTGAATGTGACGAATTTAATCAACATCACAAAACATTACTGCAAAAACGTATACGAGAGATCCTGAAGGATCTTGGCGCCCACCATTGTCCGATAATTGTAAGCTAATGACTAGAGGATCTTTTTGTCCATTGTTAATAAGAACAGACAATTGATTTGTAATTTTGTTTACAGAATTTTGAATCTGAGTGAAAAAGATTGAAAAAGGCCACTGAAAAACACCAAGATATGATAATAAGTTTCAGGAGTTTCAAGATTTCTAGAAACTTTACTTATGTCGGTTGTTATAATACAAGAGAAATGAGCAAAGTTAGTCTGAAAGTGAATTTACATGTACCGAGGATCCTTCGCCTTTGTTTTGTAGTATTTTTTTTATTTTTTTTTTTTGCACGTGTCATCATTGGGTACTGGAAGCGAAGACCAATCTCTTTGACACTTTGGCAAGAGCTGTGAAACATACTTCAGATTTTATAATTAGGAACGAATGCTAATTCTGTTCTGTTTCTTGGGCTATTTTGAGATATCTCTTTTAAGATACCATGCAGCTGCATGTTAATTATTGTGTTTGTAACTGTTTCTTATTCTATTCGCTGTTGTCTGTCATCTTGTAATTGTACATGTATGTGTAATATGTCTGTTGGGAGAGGCGTTCAAATAGGCTCTGCCTGTTCGCCGATCCCTGTTTCCTGGTGAAATAAATATACTGTTTAAATCAAGATACCATGCTCGAAAATAGTAAGATGGTACAATAATGCTTAATACTGAAGGGATCCGTTCCGCGCAGTAATGTTGAAACTTCAAAAGTGCCTGGATCCTGATTATCTCCCTTGGATCGAAACATCCAACAGTCTACAGTTGTCGAGTTGTGACATTGAGTCACAAGACTGAGGTCGGCATACGAAACAGTGGAGCAGTTCACTTGATACTGCATGGACTAAAGAAGGCTGATTTAAAACTTGAAGAACTCCTTGATATGAAAGGTGAAGGTACGGATATTCTCTATAGTCAATATATAGAATATGCCCCACCGTTTGATCCGCCGACTCTTGTGATGCAACGTCACTTGAGAATACCAAATTAATTTGGAGCGTAACTTGGATTTCCGAATCGGACCAAAAAAGGTATCTTGCACTAATAGGCCCCAGGTGAGACCTGTGTACCAAATTTCAGAAAAATCCATTAAATATTTCCCAAGAATTCACGGTAACAATGTTTCAAGGGGAAATTCAAGATGGCCGCCTTGTGGCCATATTGGATCTTCGATTCGGACCGAAAAAGGTACCTTGCACAACTAGACCATAAGGGGAACCTGTGTACCAAATTTGAGAAAGATCCATGAAGTACTTCCTGAGTAATCACGATAACAAATTTGCATGGGAAAATCCAAGATGGCGGCTTGTTTTGCCATATTGAATTTTCGAATCGGACCAGAAAAGGTATCTTGTACAGCTAGACGACAAGGTGAACCTGTGTACCTAATTTAACAAAGATCCATGCAGTAGTTCCTGAGAAATCGCAATAACAAAGTTTCATGGGGAAATCCAAGATGGCCGCCTGATGGACATATTGGATTTTGGAATCGGACCAAAAAAAGTTTCTTGCAAAACTGGACCCCAAGGGGAACATGTGTACCAAATTTGAGAAAGATCCATGAAGTAGTTCCTGAGAAATCGCGATAACAAGGTTTCATGGGGAAATCCAAGATGGCTGCCTAGTGGCCATATTGGATTTCGGAATCGGACCAAAAAAGGTTTCTTGCACAACTAGACCCCAAGGGGAACCTGTGTACCAAATTTGAGAAAGATCCGTGTAGTAGTTCCTGAGAAATCGCGATAACAAGGTTTCATGGGGAAATCCAAGATGGCTGCCTGGTGGCCATATTGGATTTTCAAATCGGACCAAAAAGGTTTCTTGCACAACTACATCCCAAGGGGAACCTGCGTAACAAATTTGAGAAAGATCTATGCAGTTGTTCCTGAGAAATCATGATAACAAGGTTTTACGGGAAAATCCAAGATGGCTGCCTGGTGGCCATATTGGATTTTCGAATCGGTCCAGAAAAGGTATCTGCACATCTAGACCCCAAGAGGAACCTGTGTACCAAATTTCAGAAAGACCCGTGCAGTAGTTCCTGAGACATCGCGATAGCAAGGTTTTACGGGAAATCCAAGATGGCCGCCCTGTGGCCATATTGGATTTTCGAATCGGACCAGAAAAAGTATCTGCACAACTAGGCCCCAAGGGGAATATGTGTACAAAATTTCAGAAACATCCATGCAGTAGTTCCTGAGAAATCGTGATAGCAAGGTTTCATGGGGAAATCCAAGATGGCCGCCCTGTGGCCATATTGGATTTTCGAATCGGACCAGAAAAGGTATCTGCACATCTAGACCCCAAGAGGAACCTGTGTACCAAATTTCAGAAAGATCCATGCAGTAGTTCCTGAGAAATCGTGATAACAAGGTTTCATGGGGAAATCCAAGATGGCCGCCCTGTGGCCATATTGGATTTTCGAATCGGACCACAAACGGTATCTGCACATCTAGACCTCAAGGGGAACCTGTGTACCAAATTTCAGAAAGATCCGTGCCGTAGTTCCTGAGAAATCGCGATAACACGGTTTCATGGAGAAATCCAAGATGGCCGCCCTGTGGCCATATTGGATTTTCGAATCGGACCAGAAAAGGTATCTGCACAACTAGGCCCCAAGGAGAATCTCTGTACCAAATTTCAGAAAGATCCATGCAGTAGTTCCTGAGAAATCGTGATAACAAGGTTTCATGGGGAAATCCAAGATGGCCGCCCTGTGGCCATATTGGATTTTCGAATCGGACCAGAAAAGGTATCTGCACATCTAGACCCCAAGAGGAACCTGTGTACAAAATTTCAGAAAGATCCGTGCAGTAGTTCCTGAGAAATCGCGATAACAAGGTTTCATGGGGAAATCCAAGATGGCTGCCCTGTGGCCATATTGGATTTTCGAATCGGGCTAGAAAAGTTATCTGCACAACTAGACCCCAAGGGGAACACGTGTGCGAAATTTCAGAATGATCCGTGCAGTAGTTCCCGAGAAATCGCGATAACAAGAATTGTTTACGGACGGACGACGGACGGACGGACGACGGACGGACTGACGGACTGACGGACTGACTGACTGACTGACTGACGACGGACCACGGACGAAAGGCGATTTGAACAGCCCACCATCTGGTGATGGTGGGCTAAAAACAGAGCTATACAACCAAGCGTCGACTTCACTCAAATTTTCTCAAATTGGGCGATACATACCGCGTATAACGTGCAAGATCTATGGTGTTACATTTCGTTACTTATGTCTAATTCGCTTAACCCGGGGTTAGGGGTCGTATGTACGGCAACATCATGTGTTCATATGAACAGTCACAATAAAAGCGTGACTGAGATACACAATACTCTAGATAACGACTTTACAACAAAAATCATATGGATTAAGAATAACAATCAGCGATACGGATTTGAAATATTTAAAACATCATGATGTCTTGCCGGCATCAAAAAACTGTTGACCGCTTCTTCACAGTAGGCCTACTGAATCGACAAGAATGATTATAGGTGAAGACAGCAGTACAATTGTAATACAACTGATGATAAAAGGTCATTCGGTTATTTTCGTTTTCAAGCGTACCGGGGGTAACGTGATTTAAATCAGACGTCTGCATCGTTATCCAATAATGGGAGATTTTCAGCCTGTGGATGAAAGATATAGTTGTTGGTGTCCAGTCATTTTTTGCTCACTAGATATCGTACTGCATCGACACCAAATCTCGGGTTATTACTATTAGAACTTAACAAAGATTCTTCACATTTTGTGGCGTTCTTCCAGTTGATCTATATGAGCATCAGTCCATTGTATATCTAGTACCATGGAAAAACATTATGACGAAACGGGGCGATTTCATGGAATAAATTGTACATATTGAGCACTCGCAAATATCACTGATCCAATTATCTCTCGATTTCCATTCACTTCATGTATATCAATACAAACTATCAATGAATATGTGCTTGTTTTGTGTCTGTCTGGTACTGCGGGAGTCCATTGTATTACAGGAGGATCAAGTGACAGTCCATTGCAGGCCTAATATACGGTCAGCTCGAACTGACGTGAACCTCGTAGTCTGGGCTACTAGTCAATGACCCTGAACTTTACTAATCATTCGGAACGTCTCGTACTTCATAATCGGTGAGAATATTGACTTGGAGAGCATGTCTTTAACATATCATTGGGTTATAATTACTAAATGCACTGTTGCCTCAAGAAATGCTAGCTACAATGGACTCTCGCCATATTTCACATACAATCATTTGCTGCCTCATTTTAGCCTTGCTGCAATTTTCTGCCTACAAGCAGACGTGATCCGGCCCACAGATACCTTTAACACGACAAATGTACGGCTGCCTCGCCTATAATCATCCTTGTGGATTCAGTACTCTGTTCTATCTTGCAGGAAACTATCATAGTTTTATGTATAGGCCTACTATTATTTATTCCTTTAATTTGGTGCTAATGCAATTATATGAATTAGGTCTTTGGATCATGGACGTGGAAATTCTTCAATGGACGACGGCTGAATATTGGATGACGGACTAGACGCTTGTACTGTATAAAACGTAAATCAGTCTGAGACGATGACGTTGATTCGGCCCACTGAGAAGACTTCATCATATAAGCAATGAATTACACAGACGTATGGAGTTAGTTACAGATTGGTTTGGGTGAAGGTATTGCTACTGTCGATTCAAAAACGTTGTAATGGAACACGGCTTGCCAAGTGGATGCTAGGAGGTTTGTCCAATGCAATAACTCTGTACCTTCAGGCGGCCTTTCGCCACGGCCCCATGCCGTCATTAGGGGCATTGGATCTTGAAATGTGGGCAGGCTATTATGGAGTTGCATTCAAGAAAATCAGATTTGATTTGGTGCATGGATATACGTGTCTGTAGGGTTCCAATATATCTTCAAGCATGCCAATTAAGGTCTATCAACAAACATTATACATATTCAGAGTATATTCAAAGAAATGCGCGACCCATATGTAGGAAAAAGACACTGAACTTACGTGATTGATCACCTACACACGTTAGCCTATCCTCCACCAACGTGTCGGAATCGGCGCAGTCACACACATGGTCCCGGAAATCTCCCGTTGGTATGCAGAACGTTGAACAGCCGCCATTCTTGTTGGAGCACTTAACGTTTGCTACAAAGATCCACAAATGAATTGGTGCGTGAGTTTTTGCTGAATAAAGAGAAAGAACGTTACCAAGGAAAATATAATGTACCAAGAACATCAAATTTCTATCGATTTTCCCTTTTATGCCCGGAATATTTAAACTTAATTTCCGACTGTACCACATAAGGCCACCATTACGCTATTCCCTCCCATATTTAGTCATAGCGTTATAGTTTGGTTGGGGAAGTCCGGGTCGACCCTCTGGTATGGGTCCATGCACCAACCACAGAGGTTAAACTAGCGATACCGATTGGGCGCGTCTCACCTGGTGGAGGGAATGTCGTACTGACAACAGTGATATCGTGGAACTGGGAGATCATGAAGGAGGACACCAACAGTCGTGCCCCCGTCCCATCAGTCTTGTTCACTCGCACTATACCACTGAAATACAAAGATATCAAGTTCACCGCCCTAAAAACAAAACTCGCGAAGCTGACTCAAAGGTAGGTCATATTATTTACTGAGATATTTCATTAAATATTCTACCCTCCCTCTACACCATTATTATAGATAAAATAGGTGTCTCGCGCTATGGAAACCATGGCTCTACCCTGGTTCATTCGATACCCATTGGCAATGTAGAAAATATAAAACGCAGTGAATGGGTTGGGAGGTGGTTGTATCTACCGTTTGAATATCAAGACTCTTTATTCACTGTTAAACTTCGATGCGGAGGGGTCAAATCCATCGGAAATGGATAACGCTACTAGCTAGGTTAGATACATTACGAATACTTACACACATACTATTAAAGTTATAAAAGAAGTTCGTCTATTTGATCCAGTAACATATCGTGTTATCATGCGATTTCTCTAAAGTTTTCGAAACCATCATATGGACAATAGTCCAGTTTTGAGAATCAGTGTGCAACAACAGCGATCTTCTATTTATCTATTTTAACTATTAATGATCTAAGCCGGACACTAAAATGTGATAATCTGTCGCCACGTGCAGAACTGGGCACTTTTATTAGGGACCACAGAATCTGGCTCACCGGTTTCAATTTTGGTTGTTTTTGAACGAGTTGTATGTAGAGAGGAAATGTAATGTTCAAAGTTAGGAACACGTGCATCGCTGCAGGGTGATTTAAATCCTGATTGAAATTACAAGCGTCTAGTCCGTCATCCATAATCCAGCCGTCGTCCATTAGAGAATATCCGCGTCCATAGTCCAAAGACCTATTCCATTTTCCATATAACAGTATTAGCACCACATTCAAAAAGACAATCATAGTATACATAAACATAGGCTTGTTTCCTGCAAGAGAGAAGCGGTCAACAGTTTTCAATGATGCCGGCAAGACATCATGACCATTCGATTTCACAAGTATGGAGGAAGTTCCGCTTAACGATATTAAAGATATAGCGCTAGCGAGGGGGTTTCGTTCCCAAGAAACATTTTTTTTTGTTTAATGACATTGTTAGATATGAAATAAAATGTTTGTAAAGGGTGAGCCCGAAAGTAAGACACGATATCTGAATTCTTATACACATTGAGACTGTAGATTGGAGATTAGGAAAATATCTTTTGCAATAAAAAATCGAACCTTCCATGCTCTGTTTGAGTTTTGCTGATAATTAGAAGTTCAGTTTAAGATTTCAATCTATTCTAATGCATTTGCATACATTTGAGAGTGAGTAGTAACACTAATCTTCATTTTGAAGTGTCCCTTATGCAAGTTAAATTTAAGCTTTATAGCGTACCATCCAAATGAAGTAAAAAGGACGTCGCATGCTGCGATGAGTCATTTCGGGGAGAATAAATGTAGACACACTCCATCTACATCTACATTAAACATATATCCCGAATACGCGAACAACTTGCCGGGGCATTTCTCAATCCAAATGGACGCCGTGATATGACTGAAAAAATGTTGAAAACGAGGTTAAATCATGCTCACTCACTCACTTAATCCAAAAGGTATCTTATTAAAATGGTACAATCCTTAATCCAAGGTTAAAAATGTAGCTTTCGGTTGGATTTGCTTAATAGCTAATATCCGCTTCAGGCGTTGAGGGTCGGGCGATGCATAGCAAAAGACCTACAAATTTCCGTTGACTCAAGTTTTGAAATAAGTGCCACATTTGGGGAACAACGTTGAGTTTACGAAAGCCAAAACTGAATCAAACGACTAATGTTTTCTCCGATGCAGTGTGAATCGCAGGGTAATTGAGTCGTATATGACCAATACTCCAAACTATTGGACAGATTATCTCCATATTCCCCCAACAAACATTGTTTGCGAAATGCAAGAGCTGCGGATTAGTGGCAGATAGATTCATGTCATTTCGCTGTTTCGATAAATGTGGCCATTTTCTTCGAATGTTTGAGAAAATTGGGTTGCACGCATTGTCGTGTAAATTCAATCACGGTACTGAAATAAACCAGTGATGCGACAAGGAGTATGCTTATCAAATACCAGGACAGATGGTATCCATTGACAAATCTAGAGGTTATAGCCGTTCCTGATCATACAGATTTCTATTTAAAATAATACTCGTGGCTTCATCGTATTGGTATGAACACCAACATATGTTCTCCATGTTTCACTAGCAGAACCCAGGTATATCGACTGGGAGTTTAAGACAGCCGACAAGTTTAGGTTAATATTCAGTATATACTTACTTTCGACTGGTTCCGGTGTAGTACAGGTATGGTCCGTTGATAACAATGTCGGTCAATGAGGCGTCTTTGTCTTGAAGTAGTATTTGTCTATCCGCTCCGAAAAGATTTGTTGAGCGGATATTGCCATCCCTCTTATCGCACCAATATATGCGATCGGCTATAGTGAAAAGACATGAAACGAGTTCTCAAAAGAGAAAGATCAAGCGAATACTGCAGTGCCGACAAAAACTCATATTTTAGAAAAACGATAGAATAATTCAAACACAGATCTGAGTTGTTCTGTCCGGATAAAAAATGTTTGTCGATTCGGACAATCGAACTATCTCCATCCCTGGTAATCACAGTAATTGGTTGACTGACAATCTGAACGCATTGGATCAACAGCCAGTGGATTCGGACAAATGAACTGGAATATCCAAAGCTAACTGGAACCATCAACAATATTTTTAGTTCAAGTCTGATTATTCAAAGGTGACAATCACAAAAGTAGTAGACGCTCTAGCGCGGGTTCCAGTGATCCATATCTTTCTTTGATGCCGTGAAATATCGAGCGTTGATAAATACATACTGTCGTATTTTCAAGAATATTTCGCTTCAGGCTTTCGTAGATCCTTGGCACAAAATTGTATTGTTGTCTTATTAAGTGTATAAGAATTATCTCGGAACTAGGGACCTTATGACCATAACGCAATGCAAATTATTCCCTCTCTACGGGTAGTTTTCTCGATCATGAACATGAATGAAGCTAAGTTATACTTATCATCGTACAAAGTTTTAAAGACGATATTCAGAGCTATCAAACAAGATGCAATATGATGACATTATTTGTGTATAATTTTCCTATTTTCTATACCAATGACAGGCGATGGTGGAACTTTTTTCTATCGGTACAATAGTTCAGTGCACACAGACGTATAGATCGCAGACCGAAAGCATGAGCTGTCACCAGGCATCTATAAGCTGGGCTCTCATGAAGAGCAATGGGGAAAGTTATTAGAAAACGGATGGAAAGAAGTATTAAATATTTGGTGCGAAAATGTGATTCAAAACTAGGTTATGTATATGACAATTTTATTTGGTATCATTCCATCCGTTTTCGTATCATCAACATGTTTGATCAATTTCCGTGGTGTTTTCCATAAGAGCCCAGCTTATACATGCCCGGTGAAAGCGCTCACAGTTGCACGTTCGGTCAGCGCTGTGCCAATTGTTGACCAAGGATCTGGCAAATTGGCTGTTAAACGGTTAATGTTCGTAAGCATGTCCATGACGTACTTTGATAGTCGATCTCAATGCCGTATGGTAGGTTAGCGGATGTCGCCCTGTATATCAACATGCGATTCTTCCCCTCCATAGTCGCTCTTTCAATCCCAGGTCGGTTCTTTCGTTCCGTCCAAAACATCAATCTGGCATATTGGACGAGTGGAATTAGCAATTATGAATGATTCATGTCATGAGATGCGACCATAATTGAATTCATTAAATTTTCACGCATTCTGGGCATCCCCCTAGTTTGTGTATCCTTTCCCCGGAAAAGTTTGGTCATCAATGTTTGAACATTATAAGTTTTCTTCTATCACGTCAGCACAGAATTCCATATCAATAGATAATGATTGGTTCATTTCGATTTAATTTACTCCAACCAAAATGTAGAATTGAAGATGTAGAATTGAAGATGTAGAATTGAAGAAGTAGAATTGACGAAATTAAATCGTGGCTTCACAGACGTGAGGGAATAAATACAATTCAAAATTAAATTCAAACTATCTTTGGGTTTTTCTAACTTATACCATTCATATATCCTCGAAGGTTATATTTTGAAAGAGACATTGGTTGCAATATGGTAAAATTACTAACCCTTTGCGGCTGTGAATTTTAATATCTCTGATATATTTCACATCATCATTATCAAACAGGGTTTTCTTCCTGAACCCGTTTTTATCGATGACGGCAATTTTACCGACGAGACCATTCGTTGCCGTGTAAAAGATGTTTGATGTGGCTGGATCGACAGCTATTCTCTGCACTATTAGTGTTTCTGTAAGTAATAAAGATAATCGGGTTAGTCAAGTAAAAGTACAGGGGAAAAACACCCTTGTGGTTAACAGAATTTCTTACGCACGTAATATTTAGATATATTAGCGTAAGCTGCAGACTTCCCTTTTTTCTTGCACGTAACAAACGAGTATCTTTAGCACAATAAATGCCAAGTGGCTGGTGCAGGGCTTGATACGAAAAAAGGGGAAAAGAAACAATAAAATAATTAGACCACCTCACGAATACTTATCTTGAAACATCTTCATTACGACAATCACTGAATAATTAAAGATGATTTCCGTTTTTTGTATATAAGCCTGAACTTTTAACAATCTCGTCATTCGTGATAATAGTTCAAAATAAGTAGACCGTACACTTTCTAAAAATATTCCACTCGAGTGAAAGTGGAAATCGTATAATGTAATAGCTTCGAATGATGGCAGGCTCTCATGGAAAACTTGTAAAAAATGTGCTTGATGATGTGAAATGTCGTTTTATGAATGGCATGAATACCACTAATTTTATAATGGGGATACTAAGATTTCACCGGACATTTGAATCCACACATGGTTATGTTGAGAAAGTGGATTGACGAATACATTTTAAAACATTTATTTGAAAGTCAGGAGACATCCTTCTGGATAAAGTATCGATTATGCTAATGTAAACATCAGCTTCGGTGCTAGATGGGCCCAAAAGCGTGATGCCCAAATAGTATCCTCTAAAGGACACGGAGGATGATAATGTCATATATATATATATACACACAAGACATATACTTCAGTGTAGCCAAATGAAAATATCTGGCGCATCAATCCAAAGGGCATCTTGCGAAAGCGGTACAACCCTACATAAAAATCTACACATCTAGGTTTTACTAGGCTTGATTATTAGCTAGTAGCCGATGTCGATAAAGCGAGAGAGTGCTTGTCATAGCTCAGAGTTATAAAATGATACCGGGTAGTGTTGCAATTTGTAGAAATAATCCTTATATAACATTCTTAAATTTAAAATAAATGATATACGCTCATACTATCAGCGAGCTAATCTCTCTTCCAATATTTGCATGAACGTTTAGCGAATAAGGAAATGATTGATGATACTAGCGAATGAACTTTCATTTAAACGGAGAATATGTCCAAATCAAAATCCGAATATACTAGTCCTAAATAGCTACCTGTGTTCGTAAGGGCTTTCTTATTCGACCCGTCTAGGTTAGACATCATGATAGTCCGATGCGTCTGATCGGCCCAGTATGCAATGTCTCCTATCACAACCACATTGGAGACGAGTACTCCCTCGCCAATGGCTGTTCCCGCTATATCACCGTTGTTCAAATTCACTTGTATAACCCTTCTTGTGACCGTATCAGCAGCAAATGTGAAGTTGTCTTTCACTAAATCTGGAAAACAGAAGTTATGCAGACGTAATAGTTATGTATTTTTCTTAGAGGCTCTGTGAGACTCCCTCATATGAACGTTCTGTGTACTTATAATTGTAATTATCGCTTATCCGTTTTTCTCGAGACAGTTTTAGCTGAAGCTCTTTGAGAACATAAACATAAACTATGCTTTCCGAACAGTAATATTCCAGTGAGGTCTGCTTATGACGTATACATATCTCACCTATTAAAATTTACTATATCCTGTGTAAAATGGGACGAATTTAATCAACAAAAAGTTATTGCAGAGACTTGTGAAACAGGGCTATACCACCAAGCGCCTCCACTTAAAAGTTTCTCAAGTTTGACGATACATGTCGCATGTATTATCATGGCATCAGATTGGGTACCTCCTACTGTCAAATATACCCGCTTTATATTGCACTGGGGTTAAAACCGTGGCGCGCAGCTTTTATGTGCTTGGCTCTCGGCCAGTTAGCATCGTCCGTTTCTAAATGAAGCAGAGTAGGCTTAGGATGTCACAACTAAATATAGTTCGTTGTGCTCTTGTCAAATAGTTGGGCATCTAATTTATTCATTCTTATGTAAAGTATTTCGGATGCATTTTCCATCCCTCCGTGTGTGTCGATCAAATCTGAATGCGCACGCGCACCGCGTATTTTGACCCTGTGTAGTCAGAGGGTGTTACACCGACAGTTTAAAGAGGTTACAAACTATGACATCGAGAGAATAGTCGCATGCTGATAGCAAATACGAACGTAGTGTGCAAGATCTTTGGGGTTACGTTTCGTGTCTAATCCCGCTTAACCCGGTGTTCATATGAATTACAAGCGTCTAGTCCGTCATTCATAATCCAGCCGTCGTCCATTAGAGAATATCCGCGTCCATAATCCAAAGACCTATTCCATTTTCCACATAACAGTATTAGCACCAAATTCAAAAAGACAATCATAGTATACATAAACATAGGCTTGTTTCCTGCAAGAGAGAAGCGGTCAACAGTTTTCAATGATGCCGGCAAGACATCATGATGTTCCAAAAATATCAAATCCGTATCGCTGATCAGTATTCTTAATCCATAATATTCGTTATAGAGTCGTCATCTAAAAAAAGATGTATCTCAGTCACGCTTTGATTGTGACTGTTCATATTCTCTAGATAACGACTTTACAACGAAAATAATATTAAGAATACTAATCAGCGATAAGGATTTGATATTTTTGGAACATTGAAAATTATTGATCATTTCTCTCTTGCCGGAAACTAGCCTATGTTTATGTATACTATGATTATTTTTTATTTGGCACTAATGCTGTTATATGGAATAGGTCCTTGAATTATGGATGCCGAAATTCTTTAATGGACGACGGCTGAATATTAAATGATTGACTAGATGATTGTATCATATAACGATCATAAATATAATCAATAAAATACGAAGAAGTTCTATTGCAAATTCTTCGATCGTAAACTTGTTCCAGAACGTTGCATCGACCAATGAATGTTTATATTCCCGTGGCTTGGAAATTTGACCATGATAAAATTAATCCATAATTCTCGCAATTGCTTAAATATAACGAAATTCCGGAAATTTTGAGTGGATCTGTGACAGTATACGGGTACCGGAAAATAGGATTCCATCTACAATTTGTTTTTTATAATAATAAACGGAAGATGGTATCTGGCGGATCACCCTTTTTTCCACATCGGGTTTGTCATATTATGACACAGTATAATTGTATGTGGAGATGGTGGGGTGGCAGCACGGGGTGGAGTTGGCATTGGGTGGAGAGAGGTGGGGTGCTTGTCAGTGGTGATACTCACTTGTTGTACATGCCTTGTTGTCAGATCCTAATGTGTAGCCGAAGTTGCATTTACATTTCGGCGTAATCTCTCCGGGAATACACGTGTGATTGCAACCGCCATTGTCTTTGTAACAGTCGTCTTGAAGAAAACGAAACATACATACTAAATGAGAGAAGGAATGTTCTCTTGAGATAAAGGTTATTGATTCCGATCATCATAAAATACGATTTCTTATACAGTAGAACTCACTTAATCGCTTACTTGAAAGTTCCTTTGAGAGATACGTTATACAGTAGAAATCACTTAATTGAAAATTCTGCTTAATCGAATAGGTTGTAAAGTAACAAATCCATCATTTGCCCCATACCTAGGTTGGGTTAAAGGGGTAGTCTGGATAAATGCATCAAACATTCCTGGATTGATGGTAGAGGATTCCACTGTAGTAGATACATTTGGGGTTTTTTCTTTTCAATATAATTGACTCCAACCATTTCCAATTGCTTCAGAAGATTAAAGAGTCTTTCACATGGCATGGATTTCTGACCAATCAATTATTTAAGAAGAACCCACCTATCTTTGAAGCGTGCCGTAGAGGATCATATATAGCAAAGTCGGAAATTCTCCCCGGGAATTGCTTCCGTAGTCGTCTATACGTGGTTTTATCAGGTGGTTTATAAGAATGGATTAAACTTGTACCATTTTCCGTGGATGCCCATAACAAATACTTCTACAAGAAATGTACAACAGGCAAATATAAGCAAACTATGCTGAAATTGCATGTTGTCTTTCAGCTTTGTTTAATATGTAGCAACGTACGACCGAAAGAATTACAAAACAAACATACAAAACTCAGATTTATAATCAGGCGGCTCGATGTCAAATAGCCGAATAGCCTCAGCTATATCGGTGGTAACAGTCGATAGTCGTTGATTGGTGTATATTTACTGACTGAAACTATCGCCGCGCACAAGTCTTCCACTGATCGTTACGACTTTCACTGATTGCTAAGATGAAAGTTACCGTTACCATTTAAGATTGTCATCACTGTGGAAGGCTTTCAATAACCGTGCTAATATCGTACTACTGACAACCAAAATTCGCTTACCCCGAAAGATGCTATCGCTTCATTCCTGACGTTGAGGGTGCCTACAGCTGGAAATGTTTTTCCACTGGTTTCCTTGACCGAAACATACTGGAGTTTTCCTTGGTCGCTCCAAAAAACACTGTAATAGTATTATAGCTAAACATCACAAACAAGAGCACAAACTTGTGAAAAGATAATATCTGTCCTATAGAATTTAAGGGTAGCTTTGGGAAATTACATCTACACAAATAACTTACGTTGAACTCCACTGGAAAAATAACACACAAAAAATTACACTTAATAAAAAAAATGGAAAGCGCAGAAACAAAGTCAAATCGGCTTTACATCATTTGAAACGTGTTCACAAAACAAAAAGCAAGCGCGATCGTAAAATTAATCGTAAAACATCAACGTGTCGACAAAAACTGAACTGAGTCGATGATCGCGCCGCTGATTTCTCTCACCTCGCTTTTATACCGTTCCCGAAAAACTGTTTTCTTCATCGTGACATTAGCATCTTGTTGGTTTTGTTTTTTGACCGAATTTCCAATGCAATTTTGTTGCGATTTTTTCAACGTCAAGTTGTAGCTGCCCACCGTCGGTACCAACAGTACCTCTCCCTTTCTCTTCTATCGTCGGGAGACCTGGTAAACGGCGTTGCCGAATTTTTTAATCCATTGATGACGCCGTGTAATCTAGTCAAGTGATTCGCTTTTCTTTATTCGAAGCAGAGGTTACAAGGTCACATGGGTTAGTCGCTGAAATCAAACTCGCCGTCCGTATGCGTCACCTGGCATCACACCCAATCAGAATCACAGGAGTCAGAAGGCGCCTCATTCATGTCGGTTTAAATGAAGGTTAGCTCCAACCGCGAATATATAATGATTGGTACCAGAGCCCCGCCATTAGCATGTGCGCTTGACTGATTGACCAGGCTTGGTGTAAGGTAAAGCACGGTATTCGCGATGTTTCTTTCCTGTACTATGTATCTTAGTTTATTTACATGCATCTCGAACACTGATTTCTGGTAATTCAATTTTCAGGTACGTAATGCAAGCGTCTAGTCCGTCATTCAATATCCAGCCGTCGTCCATTAAGTAATTCCCACGCCCAGAATTCAAAGACCTAATTCATAACAGCATTAGCACCAAATTCAAAACACCGTAGTCAGTTCAGTTGTACAGGTTTGGGTACAGTTCAAATTTCACAAATACCGTTATTTATCATTGGTCGTGAAGGTTATATCGATAAAAAATAACAGACAAACGAAAAGTACCTCCTCAGTAGCCGATCAGGTACTGATTGATAGCACCCCAAATCCAGACCAATATTGGAATCGTACACTATATCAAGAGCAGAACAATGACCGGTACCAATTCGCGACCACTCGGTCGATTCCGTCGAAGTCATCCGACCTTGGCCATTACTGGTGCAAGGATTTTATAGCTCTCAGCTGTAAACCGAGCTCCGTCCGACGTGTGTCACAGCACATACTATAGGATGTTTGTGTGCTCACAATATCCTCGTTGTATTTCTCCTATATCAGGAGATAAAACTATTTCTCCTGGTCTTTCATGTCAAACCAATCTTCATTGCAATTGAAATCCTACAGATGACATGCGCTGCTCGGAGTTTCGGCGTGATACTCTGATTGAAAGAAGTTCCAACATGGATACCAATATGGATTCCGTTCAATGCTGGTCGAGTCACTACATCCTGTACTGTAGTACAAGACCATGCCGAGTGTGACTGGTATACGATGGTAGTAGTGCATCCGCGAGGAATATCATACGCAGAGAACTCAAAAGTTACTCACAGTTTGTTTTTGTCATCAAATGTCAGCCTCCTCGGATCGACAGCATGGAAATCCGACAAAATGTGACCGACACTTTTGCTGAGATCGTACTTGATGATTTTGGACTGCTTTCCCTCTTTACCTATATAGAACAGGAGCCTGAAATTGAGAGAAATATATTGCATTATTATCCCCTCCCCGAATAAACACACATATATTACCAAATAAAAATACAATACCACATTTCTATGGCAAGCCGTTTTGGTATTTATTCCTTTATTTTTGATATCAAAAATAAATTTTTTGATATCAAAAATAAATGTGCGCCGTTTTCGTATTTAATCGGATAATTGTTGATATCAAAAATACTATTTTTGATATCAACAATTCTATTTTTGATATCAAAAAAAGAATTTTTGATATCAAAATCAAAAATACTATTTTAGATATCAAAAATTCTTTTTTTGATATCAAAAATAAAAGTTTATTTTTGATATAAAAAATTAACTATTTCCGGTACAGTTCTATAATGACTTCTCCCTCGCTATCTACGGGTTGTACTTCCTGTGCCAAGGAAGGTCGGTCCAGGAAGGTCATTTGCCCACTGTGATTTTGGTGACAGCTTCGCAGACCCACAATTTGATCGGTGTCTGGTAAAATCATGGCAGGTATAGAATCAGTTTTGGATGGAATTAGTCGCACCATACGCTTAGTATCTGCTGGATTTCAAAACAACGGCGGAAATGACACCTTCTCACAACAGTTGCACGAGTGTTTATAAAATGCGTACAGCGTCGGGACTGAGGAGCGAAATTGTATAAAATCAATAAACAAGGGGAAATTGTCGATTGAATGATAGCTCTTGAATATATGAACAACCAACGACAGAATTTGTGTAATTTGCATCATGATTTTTATGAGTTGGAGATTGAGTTGAGGTCCGTGAATCCGTTATTTTGTATGGTAGCACTTTTTGAGATGAAGCAAAAAATGGGAGATAAATCTTGGTAAGGGAGAGCGCATTATTTCCGTTTTGGTGTAAGCGTCCTCTATTTTTGATATAAAAAATAAACGATTGATTTTTGATATCAAAAATACTATTTTGGATATCAAAAAAAGAATTTTTGATATCAAAAATAAACCGTTTATTTTTGATATCAAAAATACTATTTTTGATATCCAAAATAGTATTTTTGATATCCAAAATAGAATTTTTGATATCAAAAAAAGAATTTTTGATATCAAAAATACTATTTTGGATATCAAAAATAAACTTTTATTTTTGATATCAAAAAAAGAATTTTGGATATCCAAAATCAAAAATACTATTTTGGATATCAAAAATACTATTTTGGATATCAAAAATAAATGAATAAATACCAAAACGGCTTGCCATACATTTCCAAGAACTTTAAAACTTCTGTCATAATAAGTTCCTAATCCTGAAAATGAGTACGTATGGCACAGCACATACTGTAGAATCGTTCGCTCACATAGTCCTCATTGTATTTCTCCTTAATCAGGAGAAAATAAAATATATATCTCGATGAATTGAATATCCCCTTGATTCTATACATATACATAAAGATATACAGGAAGATATACAGAAGTGTGACTCATTTTCTGTCGTAATTTGGTATCATATTGAATTCCCAGACAATCCATAACGCGACACGTCACACACGACATAACACGTCCATACCTGTCGTATGGGTCAATGGTCAGACCTCTGGGTTGTATCTGGTCAACGACAGTCTTCGTCGTGTTACTCGATAGGCTATAAACGCTGATCTTCTTGCCATTCACGTCGGACCAGTACAAATCTCTCTTCACGTAGTCAAATGCTAGTCCTGTCGGAAAACATAAGCATGTATTTATTTGTTTGTTCAAAATTACGATACTCATGACCTAAACTTCTGGCCTGATGAGCTGACCGTAATCATATGGCCGTATCTGCCAGCAACACTGAGCTTAGCTAGCCAGCAATTATTCTTAAATTTCATGGCAATAACGTTGAAAGTACAAACAGTAGTAACTGAAACCATGGTTAACAAGTTCGTTAAATATTTGGATATGAGTTGAAGACATATTACTAATTATTTGCCACTGTTTGCCTGGACCTAACATCAATCTTAATCTTGTCATATGATGAATACATGCCCAGTGGTACCTACAGGGCTTAACTGAAAAAAGCAAGCACCGAACCGGTGCACATAGGCAAATATTCTATAATAAACAACCAACGGATTGTTTAAGCGGATTCCACCTCACTCTTCACTCCAATTTCAATTTTACATCACGTGGTGTTATTCTAGCCAATCAGACAATATATGGTCAACGATTCAGATAGCAGAATTATTCCTTCGACGCAGTTTGGTCTCTTGATCTCTTCTCAAAGACCTCCCCTTGCTTTCACTTTCGGTGTCATGGAGAGGTGTGTTTTGGTACCAATTTCCTCTCATGAATATTAATTTATACCATGGTGCCACGTATACTACTAACGGATGGTAACCGAAATGGGATGATTTAGCAATGTATTAATCAATCAATCAGAGGATGATCATTTGCCCAGACGATACCTGTACCTACCAGCCACTCCTTTAATGTTTCTAATCACCGAAGAGCTTTCCAAGCTGTCAGCGTTAAGCTGTCGGATTTCACTATTCGCTTCAGAAGTGAAGAAGATCGTCCTCATGTTGCTGTCGATGGCGATATTCGTGATATCCGTGCTGCTAGACCCATTAAAGAAACATTCGGGGTTCGATGGCACGCCACCCTGAGTGGCCGTCACGTTAAGGGCGCAGATGCGACTCCCGTTAACGAAGAAAAGCCCATGAGGCGGGATACTCGACAGCTCTGTGAGAAAACATCAAACATATATGTATTTATATCTTACATTTAGAGGGTTTTTTGTCTATTCACAAACAACAGTTACAGTTATATCAGACAATTGCTTCGTGGTCGCTCCCCGATTGACCGACCGTCATCTCAGATTTAAAGGTCAAGTACTACGATCCAATATTGACTAATACATTAGCCCGATACCATTTATAGATAGGATTTGGCATTTGAGACAATAACATATCCAAAAGAATAAGACATTTTTTGTCGCGTTTGTTTAACTTGTCGCGATATTCGTGCCAATCGGATCATCTAACACATGGATTTCAATGATATTTTCGTGTTCAGTCAAAACTGTGCACTATATGTGCAATCCTAGAAATAAATGAACACGATGAGCATTGATTATCTTCGCTGATAATTGTACCACATGTAATATTGATTAAAATTAGCCAAAAAAAGTGGCCCTGCAAACTGTCGATTTCCGGCAATAGATCTAGCTCAAAAATGCCTGTTAAACGATAGTCGATACCCTCAGATCTTAAGGCTTTCTTAAGGCTTAATATCAAATGTAGATTCGAGTTTTTCCGTCACATATCTGAACGTTATTATTTTTCAAATGATATGAGTAGTCTTTTGTACTCACTGAAGGATTTATGAGACACATCCGGTGACTTCCGCCAAATGAAAATTTGAGTGCTAAAAGTTGTCCATTTTAATTAGTCGTATACTTTGTAGCTTATCATATACCTTCATATAAATTCTTTCTTTTTTTTGGCGTTCAAATATGAACTCTACCAAATGACCACCATAACTCCGTGATATTGATAATGTAGGCTACAAATCAAGCTCGAAATAACTGTTTAATTCTCTCAATGTGAACCCCTTATAGTGTTTCATGTACCGGAACTCAACTGCATATGGGGACGTCATAATTTATTAGCGTTCACTCGGACGAGGGTCAATAAGGCCGTAAACGGTCGCAAAGGTTTGTGGAGTTCAATATTTGGCGGAGCATGGAATAGGTGCGCCACACCCCCTGGCCGACTGTTACTAATCTATTCGGCCTCAGTGACCCTTGTCTAAGTTCACCAATACATTACGACGTCACCCTATGCAACTGATCCCCGATGCACGAAACAACTATTAGTGAGTTCTACATGGAGATAATTAAAAAGATTTTCGATCCAGATATATTATCAATATCACGGAGTAATGATAGTCAGTTTGTAGAGAACCATCTTGGTACACAAATCAAAAAGCAATTGCTTTGCACAGCCAAATATTTAACTCTGACGATCTCCAAAGTTGAAGACAAAATTGAAATGGACAGACTTCACTCATGCGTTGACTCACGACATGAAGAGGACTATTTCATGTACTGTCCAAAAATGAATCAATGAGAATAGCTGTACTTTACCTTGAACATCAGAAAGTTCTGTATTTCAAGTTCCAACCGATTATTACAGCGTAGCCTATACTTTTGAATTTTGAGATGTTAATATTTATTCGAGTGCGATCTCCTTGGATTATTATAATTTGTAACCCATCCCTCATTTTATTTTACACAATATGTCCCCTTTATATGCAATATATTCAATTCCTGATCGAGTATAGTGGAGACCAGGGCGCATTGAGACAAAACCGCTGGTGCGCACGGTTTTAAAATAAAGTGAAAGTATTGCATTACAAAACACTTTTTCCTTTTTTATCCTCGCATTGCAGGGTCTTCGGGGTCCTGCTCCATTCCTCCCAGGGCTGTGTCACAAAGAGTCCCGTACCCGGGGCGCATTGAGACACTTTTTTCCAAAAATAAAACTGATTTGAGGTTGAAAAGTTTCAACCAATCTATGACTTTTCAAGGGTATTAGCAACCCCGATTGATTGGGTAGAATTTTCTTTCGTGTCTATCAACAAAACTGCACCGTATTTCTCAATTAGTCTTCAAAAGTGTACCGATGCACACTGATCTCCCCTATACTTTCATTATCTGCGTTTTACTTTATTTTTTTTCTTTTATTGTATATGGATTTCTACCATTCTCGCCTCTTTTAATACACTCCAACTCTGGCTACTCTATTATATTAGGATTAATTTTACTTCTTAAATGGATACAAAAACCTGTCGGAATTATTAAAATGATAGACGAATATAATGATATCTTACTTTTGCATTCTCCATTCGGCTGCAGCTCGTGATTTTCCTGACACAGACATTTCGCCTGTCCGGATTGGCTCACTACACAGTAATGAGAACAAGCTTTCTTCTGGCATAACCCTGGATAATTTAAAGACGCTGACATCAGCATTTGCGCTTATGTTAATCGCAGACTTTGAAATTTCTAGACTTGAAGCACATGCAAAACTGATTTATAGATGTATTGATATATGATATTAAATAAAATTATAATAAGAGAAGAACATTCTGTTGCTTTTGTGCACGTAATAATGATTTTGGAACAAATAATGAATAGTATTTACCGCGAAAATTTTGATATAAATAACAGTAAAATACTTTCCGTCAATGATTAGTGGTCATAACGACGTCATCAGGACAATCAATGTACGCGTATGAACATACCAACTCTAGATGTATCAGTCTTTGGTTGATTAAGCTTCGACCAAACCAGTATCACTCTTGCAATGCCCAGTTTCCGCTGGTTAAGTTTGAAAAATGTTTTTCCCAAACTGTTGTCCTTGTCAAGAATGATGACATCATCAAAATTAGTATCCGCCATGAAAAGATGATTCTGAAAGAAATTCAAAAAATAAGACGTCACAGTCACGCAGTTTTTTTTCATAAAGCGCTGTAGCTCCCAATTGTTTGATTCAGAAGTGCTAAAGCTGCCCATGTTTTGATTCAAAGCGTTGTAGCTTCCAATATTTTGGTTAACAAGCACTGTAGCTGCCCATGTTTTGATTCAAAGCGTTGTAGCTTCCAATATCCTGGTTAACAAGCACTGTAGCTGCCCATGTTTTGATTCAAAGCGTTGTAGCTTCCAATATCCTGGTTAACAAGCACTGTAGCTGCCCATGTTTTGATTCAAAGCGTTGTAGCTTCCAATATCCTGGTTAACAAGCACTGTAGCTGCCCATGTTTTGATTCAAAGCGTTGTAGCTGCCAATATCCTGGTTAACAAGCACTGTAGCTGCCCATGTTTTGATTCAAAGCGTTGTAGCTGCCAATATCCTGGTTAACAAGCACTGTAGCTGCCCATGTTTTGATTCAAAGCGTTGTAGCTGCCAATATCCTGGTTAACAAGCACTGTAGCTGCCCGGGGCGTTTCCTTTGATTCAAAGCGTCAGCTGCCAATATCCTGGTTAATGCCACCCGTAGAGTCGGCCCGCGTTTCGATTCAAAGCGTTGTAGTTGCCAATATCCTCGTTAATGCTAATTAGCTGCCCACATGTTTTGATTCAAAGCGTTGTAGCTGCCAATATCCTGGTTAACAAGCACTGTAGCTGCCCATGTTTTGATTCTTAAGCACTGTAGTTGCCTGTTTTGATTCAAAGCTCTATATCTGCCATCTGTTGATTCAAAACAGCTGTAGCTGCCATCTTTTGATTAACAATTGCTGTAGCTAACACTGTTTTGATTCAAAGCACTGTAGCTGCCTGTTCTGAATAAAAGGGCTGTAGATGCCATGTTTTGATTCAAAGCGCGATAGCTACCATGTTTTGATTCACAACTGCTTTAACATCCATGTTGTGATTTAAAGCGTGCCCATGTTTTTATACAAGGCGCTACAGTTGCACATTTTGATTCAAAGCCCTGTAGCTGCCATGTTGTAATGCAAAACGTTGTAGTTGCCATGATTTGATTCACAAGCGCAGTAGCTGTCATGTTTTGTTCACAAGTGCTGTAGCTGCTCATGGTTGAATTCACAAGCGCAGTAGCTACCATGTTTGATTCACAAGCGCTGTAGCTGTCATGTTTTGTTCACAAGTGCTGTAGCTGCTCATGGTTGAATTCACAAGCGCAGTAGCTACCATGTTTGATTCACAAGCGCAGTAGCTGTCATGTTTTGTTCACAAGTGCTGTAGCTGCTCATGGTTGAATTCACAAGCGCAGTAGCTACCATGTTTGATTCACACGCGCTGCAGCTGCCATGTTTTGTTCATAAGTGCTGTAGCTGCTCATGGTTGAATTCACAAGCGCAGTAGCTACCATGTTTGATTCACAAGCGCAGTAGCTACCATGTTTGATTCACAAGCGCAGTAGCTACAATGTTTGATTCACAAGCGCTGTAGCTGCCTATTTGGCTTCAGAGCGCTGTAGATGCCATGTTGTGATTCATGTCTTCTACGGAACCACTGAACCGATCAATACAAACCTTGACATATGTTCAATGGAGATGGCCATTCCAGGATGTTTGTGGAAAATTTGTTCTGATAAACAATATGAACGTTATCGACCAATCAAAATTGTTGAATTTTCTGACTATCGAATTCGAACGGTGATAATGTAAGGATATAAAAATGGTCGATTTTTCTGAATGGTTGGATGCTTTGGCGGCCATATTGGATGACATCCATCAAACATTAACCAATCACTGTGTAACTTGACCTTAAGACATACCATGGTGATTGTGAAACGTTGACCAGCCTGTAGCTGCTCATGGTTGAATTCACAAGCGCAGTAGCTACCATGTTTGATTCACAAGCGCAGTAGCTGTCATGTTTTGTTCACAAGTGCTGTAGCTGCTCATGGTTGAATTCACAAGCGCAGTAGCTACCATGTTTGATTCACAAGCGCTGTAGCTGTCATGTTTTGTTCACAAGTGCTGTAGCTGCTCATGGTTGAATTCACAAGCGCAGTAGCTACCATGTTTGATTCACAAGCGCAGTAGCTGTCATGTTTTGTTCACAAGTGCTGTAGCTGCTCATGGTTGAATTCACAAGCGCAGTAGCTACCATGTTTGATTCACACGCGCTGCAGCTGCCATGTTTTGTTCATAAGTGCTGTAGCTGCTCATGGTTGAATTCACAAGCGCAGTAGCTACCATGTTTGATTCACAAGCGCAGTAGCTACCATGTTTGATTCACAAGCGCAGTAGCTACAATGTTTGATTCACAAGCGCTGTAGCTGCCTATTTGGCTTCAGAGCGCTGTAGATGCCATGTTGTGATTCATGTCTTCTACGGAACCACTGAACCGATCAATACAAACCTTGACATATGTTCAATGGAGATGGCCATTCCAGGATGTTTGTGGAAAATTTGTTCTGATAAACAATATGAACGTTATCGACCAATCAAAATTGTTGAATTTTCTGACTATCGAATTCGAACGGTGATAATGTAAGGATATAAAAATGGTCGATTTTTCTGAATGGTTGGATGCTTTGGCGGCCATATTGGATGACATCCATCAAACATTAACCAATCACTGTGTAACTTGACCTTAAGACATACCATGGTGATTGTGAAACGTTGACCAGCAAAATAAAGCCGCGGACCAATAATAATATATGAAATGATTTTTGAGAGAGAAAGAATAAATTGGTCGTTAGAGGGATTCGAACCCACGACCCCGGCTTATCGAGCCGATGCTCTACCTACTGAGCTATGACGGCCCATGGGTATTACAAACGTGGATTGTCCCTGTGATGACCAACCTTCTCTCTCGGTTTTGCAATGTGCGCAACTGGCTTTATAACCAAGAAATGATATTTGGTATGGCGTATAACCCGACACTGAGCATATATACATATGAAATGATTTTTGAGAGAGAAAGAATAAATTGGTCATCAGCGGGATTCGAACCCACGATCCCAGCTTGTCGCGCCGATGCTCTACCTACTGAGCTATGACGGCCCATAGGTATTACAACCGTGGATTGTCCCTGTGGTGACCAACCTTCTCTCTCGGTGTTGCAATGTGGAAATGATATTTGATATGGCTATAACCCGCCAATGAGCATATATACATATGAAATGATCTTTGAGAGAGAAAGAATAAATTGGTCATCAGCGGGATTCGAACCCACGACCCCGGCTTATCGCGCCGATGCTCTAACCTACTGAGCTATGACGGCTCATAGGTATTACAACCGTGGAGTGTCCCTGTGATGACCAACCTTCTCTCTCGGTGTTGCAATGTGCGCAACTGGCTTTTAATGAAGAAATGGTATTTGGTTTTCACATGTTATAATCGTGGGAGCGAAAACTGGCTTTATAATTTGGCATGGCGATCTTGATTTTCACATTGATGAACATATTCATAGCAAACCGAATATTATTGCCGATTTCGAAGTAAAACATTTTTAAAGATAATGGGGCAAGGCTAGTCCGTATATCACAACCAGATGTTGTAGATACAGCACGAAGTAATGAAGTCTGAAAAAGAATGCACTATTGGTTCCACTTGTATTTTAGAAATGAGATATTTGTTCCATTCAACCCTATACTAAATTCAGGCAAAACGCCTTATCCTCATTTTTGGGATGGATTTATTCAAATTATGTAGAACAAGGTTGCCGTACTATGACGTTGAAGTATTGCCATTGGTTCTATAAAATTGAGCAGCTTGGTGATATATCTTTAGGGTTTCTCGAACCTTCAAACTTGTGAAAAAATACGTGTGACGGTGTATGCTAGTCTAGCCCATTGTTAATCGGACTAAATGCTACACTGCGCGGCCGTTTCAGCCAGGCACATCGTGCGTAATTTGACCTCTATTGTTGAATATGTTTTAATTTTTGAATCGGGTGTCTGCGCTGGTAAATGATATGTTGTCCCTGTATGCCAATTGCTTGGAATTTGGTATTGTCGCTTGTGGCCAGATTTATATTTTAAGTTGTACCTTGTAATATGACACCCCTACAGGTTGCCCTTGATAAGACGTGAAGACCACCCTTCTCTCAGTCCCATCCGTCTTCACTGTTTCCACTGTGTCTCGAGTTCGATCTGCCCAAAATATCTGACCCGTGGTCGGATTGAGGGTCAAATCGAACGGATTGACGAGGCCCTGGCTTGCGAAGACCTTCTGGTTGGAACCGTCCAATTCAGCTCGGACAACTCGCGGCGGCTTGGAGACATCCGTCCAGAACATATATCTGGTGATAGAAAGGAAGTATTACAGAACAAAGATCCGCCCACCTTTGAATTAACCTTAAATAGCCCGAATTTCCGAAAAATAGGATATGTAAAATTGACGTCATCGATTGAGGCTACGAGCCTGCCACCCTTGGATCCACAGATGACCATAGATGATTAAACATTTCTTGTGAGATTATTTAGAAGACAAATAGTTTCATGGTGCTATGTGTACTTTATTATCAATACAGTGTATATGCATATTAGTAGTACATCTCGACTATATGCCGATGAACCGCCTATCTCTTTAACATAGAAGGACGTGGACCTTCACATATGACGGTATGACGACACGCAAGTATTATAAATGGATGTGTTTAAGCCATATACAGAACAAATACCATAACTGCACTCGATGACCGGTGTAAGATGATCAGATGTCCTCTCTGTATGTTTCGACACATTCTTTCTAATCTTTACCCTACCCTCTAAAACTAAAATTAAGCCTAGCAAACGTCAGTTCCGACATTCAATATTCAGCCATCGTCCATGAAAGAATGTCAGTATAATCGATAGACCTCTTTCGTATGACAGTTAGCACCACTTCCAAATATGTACGAAATAAAAAAATTAACCTGAGCTCTTTAACCTTAGATCAACATATACGCTTTTATGCCTTAATTCAGGGACTGGTCACCCGCGAATTTATTAAGGGTCCAGCTGTCCCCCCAAACCTCCACCATGGGAATTAGATAGGAGACACAGGGTACTGCCGAACCGTCTATACTGGATAGCCTTCTCGTGAAATCCGAGAACAAGTGGAATTCATTTAATATTCATGTATACGCACATACACATGTTAGCGCCCTTAAAGATAGAATTAGACGGAATTCAGACAAAGGGTAGATGTTAGCGCTGCATATGCTTTGGGCCGCCTGGTCCATGCTAGTGAAGAAAATTGTGCTTTAATACTATACTGCGAGGTATTCTTCCTCGATCTGAGTACTTTCATCTCGAGTTACAGTAAACTTGAACGTGTATTTAATTCTGTGCACAAGAAAAATGAAAATATCATTATGTCTGGAGAGAAAAGTTAGTTCTTGTGTCTGAATCTTACAACTTGTGGTTTAAAAAGCTTAGCCGACTTTCAAACTGAAATGCCGTATGGGTATTCCCCCAATCTGCACTGCTTCCCGATTGCAAGAATGTAGTATACTAAGTGTGTCATTAATGTACAATACTGTAATATTTACTGACGTCTGCTCTATAAACTAACTGAACTAGACTGGGGGGGGGGGGAAGAGGGGGTGGGGGGATCGGTTGGCCCTACTCTGTCCAGTAAGGTATGTGCTCGGCTGGCTCTTCCGCGTTTCCTCGGCATTTCAACATATTGATTGAACTTGCAAATCTTTTGTCCGATAATAAGAAATATGTTCACAGAGAACGAATTTGGCGTAGTTGGCATAATTCTCTTAACGAATCGGTCTATAATCAAGCCAATGTTGTTCAGTACCTCTCTACCACGCATTCATCGGTAGACTCTCGTCCATAAGAAATGACCCAGAAATAACACTATTTCCACCCTCATCACTTCCGGTTGACTGACTTCATTCGTGAAAACACATTTATTCTATTCTTAACCCTCGGGAAATCCCGTTCACCTAGTTTCGTCATCCTGACGTCATCCTGCAGATTCAACCATAGGGGTGAAAGGTCATATGTGGAGGGCCACGTCCTTCCATGTTAAAGAGATAGGCGGTTCATCGGTATATAGACGGGATATACTACTTATATTCTTCTTTTCTTAAAGGAATAGGCAACCTTTGATAAGCGTATATTGCAAATGAAAGAACAATTCCAGGAGTGTCCAAAACGATTTTTATTTCAATTTTGCAATTTTTTCCAACCGAATAAGAAGCCGTCAATGATAAATTCTGTGGCTTGTAAGCGCCGCCATTACGGCAAGTTTAGTGACGTCACTGGGCCGCAGAACACTGCAAACTTTTGCCTGCACTGGAATAATAGCCCAATAGGCCAGCAGGTGTGTACATTCTGTATTCTGTACCCTGTAAATTATCAATGACATCGGCATCGAGTTGTCTGATAAAATATGCTTTCGTTATAGGCTCTTGCTGAGAACACTGTAGCCTCATGTGACGCCAGCATGTGAAATCTCACAACAGAGCCGACTAAACGAAATCCGCGATATACGCACCAGCCATTGTCATCAGTCAGGTTAAAACTCCAGGAAATGCAAGGCGTCGGATTGGAAAAAGTTGAAAATCACTTGCTGCCATGTTTGCTCTCTGGCCCATTGACGTCATGAGCTAGTTGTCACGTGAACATCACTCGGCCGCTCATTGGTTAAACCATAAAGATGGCATAAAGATGGCGGCTCCCTTCATTCAACACATCTGGTTATTTTCCCAATGTTTGGGAGTATTTTTCTTCGTTAGAAAGAATCTCAAAAATAGGAAAAAAATATTTTTGGGCACAGTTTGGATTGTTCTTTCAGTCGCAGTTTACGTTTGCCAAATGTTGTCTATTCCTTTAATTTACGAGCAGAATAGCCTCCTTTATGGAGTGCTTTAGCAAGAGTCTATTAAACTTTTGCCTTTTAAATCTGGTAACTGTGCGTTTATCTGACACGGTTCAGAACGTTGTGACGTGTGAAATATATACGCGTCATGTTGACAAGCGCAGGTGTTTTCGAGAGATTCTAATTTACAGGGTGGGTGAAGGATATTGGGCCTAAATGTCGTCTGCATAGCTGTAAATTTAATATTTATTTGTTATTGAAGTCGTAAATGTTTAACTGTTGTTTCCGTCGTGGAACTGAATAACAGTGACACAAATGGACCTATGCATGTATGTTTCACACAGCCTGTCTCCGGTGACAGAATCAAGCCCCATTTGAGAGGTCACATAGACTCGTGATTACTGACACTAGTGAGAAACTTTCCAGCAAAGAGGAGAGCAGTTGCCAAAGTTTACAATAGTTTTCAACGTTTCGTTGTAAATTTTTATGATAATGAATTTAAGTCGAACAATAGAATAGGGCTAATGTTCTCATATGCGTGCTCAATGTATATTGAGGTACGATTACTATAAAATGAGCACGTCTATGAAAACATTATTTCTTAAGTTTAACATGCAATATTTAAGTCACACTCATTGTTACAAATACGGCGAAATTTTGGACATTGAGATTTTGCTCTGACGTGAAAGTGTCCATTGGGTAAAAAGAAGACCGGAGCAACACGTCGTGGCTATCAACGGGGTTGGAATAAACCGTGAAGATCGAATTCTTTTTTTGATATCAAAAATAGAATTGTTGATAATACTATTTTTGATATCAACAATTCTATTTTTGATATCAACAATTCTATTTTTGATATCAAAAATTCTTTTTTTGGTATCAAAAATAGAATTGTTGATATCAAAAATAGTATTTTTTTGAAAAATTCTTTTTTTGATATCAAAAATAGAATTGTTGATATCAAAAATAGTATTTCTGATATAAAAAAGAATTTTTGATATAAAAAATAAACCGTTTATTTTTTATATCAAAAATTCTTTTTTGATATCAAAGATACTATTTTTGATACCCAAAATACAATTGTTGATATCAAAAATTCTTTTTTTGATATCAAAAATAAAAGTAATAAAATATTATATACTTTCCTCATATAAATGCCCTTTTCAAACACTGAAGCGAACCCCCTATTTACCCCTTTTCCCATACAGCGAACCCCATGATGTGCCTTTTTGGAGTGAAGGCGAACCACCCCTAGGTGAATCCTGGCTACGGCCCTGTTTGGTGTAAGTGGTCCTCTATTTTTGATATCAAAAATAAACGGTTTATTTTTGATATCAAAAAATGAATTTTTGATACTTTTATTTTTGATATCAAAAATAGAATTTAAAATTTTTGATATCAAAAATATCAAAAATAAATGAATAAATACCAAAACAATCTCAGTAAACTCGGAATATTCCCCTGATTTACCATCTTGGTTTACCTAGATTGATACCAAAACTGCTTGCCATATATTTCACGGTTTGTCCTCCTCATATTGAATATCACTGTCCATATTCGCCAGGGTGCTGGCTCTCAATTTGTTTTTGTAACAACGAGGGTAAATAAAAAAAATAAATAGGAATTTTTGTGTGATGCAGACAAGTTTTTTTTTTGGTATTCATTTATTATTATTATTTTTAATTTGGTGTTAAATTTGTTTCACAGAGTAGTTCTTTGGATTATGGACGCTGAAATTCTTTAATGGACAACGGCTGAGTATTCAATGACGGACTGGACGCTTGTACAAGTCATAATGCCATATAGGCCTGTAAAGCATTCTTGCGATTACAACACATATAAGGGAAGTGGGAAGAGGTGCCGACATACTGACAGAGCCACATGACTTCACAGTATAGTCATCCAGTTAAGCTATTCTAAAGCACAGACCGAGAATCTAACGATTCGTGATATGTGTTGTATCTCAGGTACGCTGGCTGACACAAAATGTTCAAGGATGACGGCTGTCTACCAAAGGTGCGATATGCCGCATACATACATGTATATGTTAACCTGAATTGCACCTTTACCCAGTGACACCAAAACTGCTCATCTAGTTTTTCTATCGCCAGAGGATTTTAAAAACATATTCAACGAAGCGTAGTGGAAATTGTAAGATATCTCGATAGTTTTGCATGTCGAGTGGTACAGTTTTCTAACGCATTGTCAAGAATAGCTTACTATCATTGTATCAATGTTGTAACTAGATACCTCGAGGCATGGTAACAGGATATGGATTCTTATCTGCATTGTAACTCTTCTATCTTTTGCGATTTTTCTTCCTTTTCTATTGTTTGCAATATCTAGAGTACGGTATTCACATCCCGCGAGATTCGCTTCTTTGAGAGATCTCACGGGTAAGTAGTAGCCATCCCCCAATTTAGATTGTAGTACTCTCTGTTAAATCAAGATATTACCAGACATTGATAGTGTACTGTTCCAGCTGTCTCCCTTCAGTGATTGGTCATTCGACCCCGCCATTTTAAACTAAGACGAGCATTCTCATTGGATCACTATTTATAAGAGGTACCCCAATCTTCATACACAACCACGTGACTGTCTCATTTGACCGATGACATAGCGCGGCCTCGTTTTCGATTTCAAAAAAAAATCTGGCGTCTAACTGGGAAAATGTTGTTGTTGCTGCATCAGCCGATCATTGTCCCTCCGAAGAAGGGTCCAATACTATAGGCTACCCCCAATTTTGGGAGGTGATTAGACGTGTATGATTTCCGCGTATTATCTTCCGACCAGTCACTATTAAAATCTTCCTTCAAATGACGGCGCTAAACAGCACAGATTAGTAATAGTACTAAACTACCCGATTTATATGTCAGCTACTGTATGTAAAGACGCAAGGAACCTGTGAACTATTTTCTGTCAGCTGCGAAATGAATCCATATGAGTGTTCTCTCTTGTTCAAGCGTTCACCTGACATTTATTTATAAACCTCAAAACTATTCATAAATATTTTAATTTCTGGGTTATAATGATGTTGGCTAACTTCCTGCATTGTTGTTGTATATAGTGAGGCTCATAAACTGATTACAAAAATTAGTTCATTAATCGCTTCAAATAATTAACACAGTCGCTGTTATGTTTTTTTGAAATCCCACTGATAAAATCGTTCGCTGTATCTTCATGAGTATGTAATGGGATCAAATTACCTACACTGGTAACGTAACTACACCACTGAAGTATTTGAAATCTCGAATTGGATGTTGACTGTTGATAAAATTCATGGTATCGATGATGGAAAAGTGAGCCTCGCTGCCAATCTAGGTAAACCAAGATGGAAAATCAGAGGAATACCATATTCCGTGATATTATATTTGAGTTTACTGAGATTGGCCTCGCTGTCAGAATAGTGACATGGCTCCCACTTACGTCATCCTCGCGAGCCAGTGTATCGATCGATTTAGGATTGACCTGGACTTGTGAAGGTGACTTACGTGAGAGTCGTGATCTTATACTATCACCAAGGCATGACTATGTTTACTCTGCATGAGTATCAAAACCTGAGACGGAATATCTGGAAGATACCGTCTCCAGGTTCTGAAATTGTGAACTGTTTAACCTAGACACCCGAGTGCACGAACCCACCCACGCACGCTTTGAATATCCCGCCTCCAAGTCGGATTAAATATAAACAACTTCCACGAGCACGAGACATTTCACTGCACGGATCTTGTTGGTTGATATTTTGTAAATTTCGATTTAACGAAATTTGATTGGTCAAATGCATCCGCCCACCAGCTTACCAACTACCGTAAGCAGACGTCACTCTCTTGTCGGTTTCAATCGTCTTCCGATGTCTGAATGGATTCAACTCGAAATGTCGGGCCATCGTATATCGTAGGCCAGTTATGGATTTGATATTCAGGCTAGACTGTATCTAGAGCAGTCAGTTCGACCACGAACACGGTACCCCGTGTTATACCAAGGGTTCCCTTCAAATAGCCAAGATTTGTTGACCCGGTGATCGAAGTGTGTGATATAGTATATAGATCAAGGATGCAAGTAATACAGCGATTGTCGGCGTGTGCGAGCCAATCTGATTAAGCCTATATCGTAGATCTGGTTTAATCAGATTGCGGCCCGTCAGTTTAGTCACTCCTGTCGTTTTACTCAGGGCGGGAAATACAGATGATTTGTTTGGTCTTCGAAAACCTATATACCACAGCCGTTTCTGGTTCCCATCGAATTCAATAGGATCAAAATCAGATCCAGAAGTCGCTTCCTTATCTAGATTTTATCCTTTTCATATCCCAAGGTCGTTCGGTGCGATGACACCACTGGATCGGGTTTTTCCCAACCATTCGTCCATTTCCGACAAACATCTACTCTCGTCAGCCAACCAGAAGCTTCGTTGATTGGTCATTGATGATGTAGCTATTGACTTCAGAATCAGACGTAGCAATAGAATTAAGATCTTGACTTACCCTCTATTGGGATCTACACAAATGCCACGGGGTGAAATGACATCGGCGTCGGCAATAACTTTATAATCCGCCAAATCCGTGGAGTCTAAAGGTTTCATGGCTATCCACTCGTAGTAACTGTCCACCCAGTACAAGTTGTCTGACATCCAATCAACGGCCGTATGCTCCACGTGACCAAATCCGGCAAAGATTTTCCTCGTGTCCCAGTTTGTACTGTTAGTGTTTATGATGTATATACCTTTCCTAACAAGGTCGCTAAACACCAGCATATTCTTCTCATAATGGTAAGAAAGGCCGTAGGGAATTTTGCTGGAAAACTCCCAAGGAATGGTGTGGTACACCCGGGGTCCTTTGAAGGGGTCACCAGGAATATATGCCGCTACATTTTTCTTTCCCGTGTAAATAGTCCATATCACATTCGTTTCTCCAAAATCTGGGGGGAAAAAAACAACAAATAATTATAATATCATTCAGTGATTAGCTATATTGGAGAGCTGTTATGGAATGGTATTATAGTAACAGGTTTTTTTTATCGTTAAACGTTATCGCTTACTCAAGTATAGTATATTTACGGAGCCGTAAAAGTGACATGCAAAAAAAAAATAATTATCTCGTGCCCCATGATATTATCTCGTGCCCCGACATATTATCTCGGGATCCCGAGATAATTATCTCGTGCCCCGAATTATTATCTCGGGATCCCGAGATAATTATCTCGTGCCCCGAGTTATTATCTCGGAATCCCGATATAATTATGTCGTGCCCCGAGATAAATAAGTCGGGGCCGGAGATAATTATCTCGGGATCTCGAGATAAAAAGTCGGGGCACGAGATAATTATCTCGGGATAATTATCTCGGGATCCCGAGATAATAAGTCGGGCACGAGATAATTATCTCGGGATCCCAAGATAATAAGACGGGGCACGAGATAATTATCTCGGGATCTCGAGATAATAAGTCGGGGCACGAGATAATTATCTCGGGATCCCGAGATAATAAATCGGCGCACGAGATAATTATCTCGGGATCCCGAGATAATAAGTCGAGGCACGAGATAATTATCTCGGGATCCCGAGATAATAAGTCAAGGCACGAGATCAATTTTTTTTTTGCATGTTACTTTTACGGCTCCGTATATATTTACCAAATGTTAATGAACGATTTTATTTTCAGACTTTCTTTAATCATGACAACTACTCGCGCGGTTGTAGGACAGACAGGTGGAACCCCAGTCCAAACTGGTTCATCTGAAGGACATGCTTCAGCTAACGCCAACAGGGGGCTCTTACACATTGTTAATACACACAGGCTGTCCACACGTATGTTCGAGATGTTCGAGATAGAAGCTGATGCAGAAAAAGCCGTATAGTTCCACTTAAGGGTGTACTGCAAAGTTTTGAATGAATGTGTCCTTCATTAATACACTCTCGGGAACAGCAGCTTTGACGTTGTACATACCCTCTCAATAGCATTCTATGGTTTGCATTATTCTATATTATTTGTAAGCATGTTGCGGTTTAGGTCCTGGAAGTCATTGACTCAGAAAGCAATGGAAGTCGGAATTAGTATCAGTAACTCGTGTTATTGTAACGGATTATGCGAAATTCCGGGTTTCCCCTTAATTGCATAATAAAACCCATGAAATCAAGGAAATGCTGCTAAATTCAATCTGAGGTTAATATACAGAGATCCTACGAAAGAAAGATCGTACTATAAAGGCCCATTAATGTCTTAAATTGTTATATAGAACCATATACGTATCACGAAAGATAGGCGCTAATCTTTTTGTGAGGAACCTAAGGGATGGTTGAAGGTCTCCTACAATTCCGCCTTTTCTGAGACTGTACAGGACTGCATGCCTACGACTCTGGTTCAGTATAAACGGTGAACTTGTTACCAAATGCCATCCTTCGAGGCTGCTTTTGTCCTCCGGAGTATTACTTGATTTTGTTAGTGTGTCTGTCTGTATGTATTTTTGTTTGTTTGTCTATCGGTATTGCAACCAGCGTAACGACATGATATTTAACCTGGTCTTAAGATTATTACTTGCTATTTATATGTCATACTACAAAATAGACAACCTTTGGTTTCAGTACCATAGTCTTTCAAATCACATACGTGCCAGTGGCCATGTTTTATTAATATATATTCTTTTGTTTTTAATCATCTTTCTCGCACGCGATATTAATTCATACAATGAAGTTTAAATCGGCCCTGGAGCAGTTTTGTTTGTTTTTGTCGTCCTTTTCCGGAAAAAAAAAAAAATTTGTCCATCACAGCCAGAAAAACGGTGTTGGCCCAACACCATTTTTTAGTGTTGAGGCCAGTTCAATACCAATAAGTGGTGTTGAGAAACGGTGTTGACATAATTCAACACCAAAATGTGGTGTTGAGGCCAGTTCAACACCAAAAAAACGGTGTTGAGAAAATGGTGTTGACCCAACCCAACACTGAAAAATGGTGTCCAGACCAGTTCAACACCAAAAACGGTGTTGAAAGAATGGTGTTGAAAATCTAACACTGAAAAATGGTGTCGAGACCAGTTCAACACAAAAAAACAGTGTTAAAATTTTCACCGTTAATTCGGATTTCCGCCCCCTTTGAGGTTGGTAATCGTTTGCAATCGATAAAATATTATTAATAATGTAACATTTAACAGCTCAAAGAATCAATTGTGTGATAAAGACTCCAGAAAAGAGTAATAAACAGCTATAAATACCACAGTGGCTTAACTCAGCTGCCAAATTTCTGGGGTGACGCCGTTATTGTCGGCATATAGCACATACCAGTACGTGAGTTCTATTGATATCTCCACATGTTAATCTGTGTAATTAACAGCTTTATAAAAGCAGAAGAAAAAAAAAATATTAAAACAAATTATCCGTAAAGGACTACATGCTGACAATAACGCTAAAACAAGTATATATCTGCGTTATTTACTATTTCCTGATCAATAAGTTAATCATTAAGGCAATCATTCAATCTGTATACTTTACAGCCTTATGAAAACAGAAGGGGGAAAAAAGTAAAACAGATTATCCGTGCTATATGCTGACAATAACGGTGTTTACCGCTGTGTTAACCCCAAGATTCTGACGGCTGGGTAAGCGCCCTGTAGCTCGCTGTCGTAGGTTTGCTTAAAGCTGAATTGGTTTGAAAAATTACTTTACCAAGCAAGTAGACAAAGAAGTTGGAATTTTCCAGTCATAATTGCCGTATACGTATAGAGTAAACTTACTTGTACGTATTTTGCCGGTTTATTGCGACGCACAGTGCGCTTTACTGCCAGCCTTTCAACTTTTCATTGGAAAAAGAAACACAAATTTGCAAATGACGGACGGATTTTACGATTCTCTGTCTAGTGCTTCCGCTGAGGTCCGCGCGCCCCGCATCTATCCTTATATAAGACAATGCCGGGCTGGCTGGCCCAGAGTATTCCAAAACCAGCATACATATGCATGTAGCTAACAGTTATAACTTCGGACAAAGGAAAGACACAAATCTCATGGCCTATAAAGCGTATGTTGATTTCCCACACCTAAGCGCTGCGTTGATCAGTTCCTATACCTATAAAGTGAATATTAAACGAAAAGACCTATCCGGCGTTGAATGGTTCTGTTCACCTATAATTAATTGAATACTGAACGAAATCACCTAGACGGTGCATGCCCACCAGGCTCTGACAATATGCAGATGCATTCAACTTTAATATATGGAATGAAACACCTATGCCGTACGTGCTCACCTACCATAAATTGGTGCAGGCTCTATTAATATGCAGATGTTAACTAACACCAGCTCAACACCAATTAACAGTGTTAACTAACACCAATAAATGGTGTTGAAGCTGGCTCAACACCATTTTTTAGTGTTGACTGACAAGTGCTGATGTTGGCTCAACACCAATTAACAGTGTTAACTAACACCAATAAATGGTGTTGAAACCGGCTCAACACCATTTTTTAGTCTTGACCGACGAGTGCGGATGCTGACTCAACACCGAATAACGGTGTTAACTAACACCAAATAACGATGTTAACTAACACCAATAAATGGTGTTGGGGCAGTATGGTGTAGGCCGTAACTCAACACTGTTTTTTGGTGTTGAAGTCAACACCAATTTTTAGTGTTAATTAACACCATTTATCCGACTGTGATGCATTATTTGTTTGTAACTGGGTTGGGCTCAAAAATATGAACGTACTGGTACCAAAGCGTGGAGAATGAGGCCTTAGGGATACCGTCACACATTCTACATCAACAACTTCATTGAATTTGTCTAGAATTAAGTTTGAAGATTCGTTCAACAGAGAGAGTGTAAACTCGCCGTCGATGATTGGGGGCCACGCCCCCGAAACTACTTCAACCATAAAGGAAATAAACATATTTAATCATATTCTATACGCATTTTCAAAACTCTTAACATAATCACATGCTGTTTGCTGAGTTTTACAGATTTGGCATGCATTCATCATTGTCTTTTAAGTATTTTACAGAACTTAAATTGTATCGCGAATTCATTGGTTGTGTGATTATCTTCGCATGATGAACACTGATTTAACATCAACGTAAATGGGGTACATAAACTGAAAATCGGCCCAATAGACTTCGGCTCCTCAGACAGCTTGTCATAAGAGGCGATTAACTGGGGCCCCCGGGGGGTTCCCGGATATGAAAAGGAATAGGACCCAAACGCCGTGATATGACTGAAATATAATTGAAAGCGACACTAAATCATATTCACTCACCCCTATATTACACCGGTTTAGTTCCTTTATGATAATATAGGACAGAACAAAATTCCTATAAGATCGTATAACAAATTATTTCACATAGGATCATATGAGAAGAATTATTTCCAATATGATCCCATAAGATGAATATTTTGTCCTGTATCATCATCACTACGAGCACGTTCATTTTACTATTTTTGGTGGCACAATGCCCCTCCCCCATACCATATTTTGCGCCTTAGCCCAGGAACGGAGAAATTTTAAGAGCTGAAACTTTCTGACGTCATAGTCCATCTCATTGGGGTAATTTTGAACCTAGGTGCAAGGTGCAAAGGATGCAAAGTTCGACCACGTATACAGTCCTCCAAAGTTGCGTTTTCAACGTTTCAATCCATTTTTTTCACACTTTTCTTGTCTAAATTTCTTGACTAATTTAATTTAATTCTATAACATATCAATCTTTAAACGATAATCAATAGTCAACAAATCGACCGTAAATGCCTATAAAGATGGCGCCATTGGGCCAAGCAATCACGTAATCTTCACCCAAATATACAGTGAGGGAAGTTGCTTCTCTTCAGCTTCGGATACGGTTGTCGCGGGTTACGGACAAAAGACCCACCGGACAAAAGACCCCCGGAAAAAAGGCCCACAGACAAAAGGCCCACGGTCAAAACACCCAAAACAGCAAAAATGGACAAAACACCCAGTCCATATTCAAAAAGGTATTTTAGGGAGAGGTTTGTCGTTTTTTATTGAAATTCATTAAAAAACTCTCTAAATTTTAAATATGGACATACTTGTTTGTTTGAAAATGTTTTAAGTTTGTTGTTTTTATTGATTAACAAAACCTCCCTAAAATAAAAAAAAAATTAAATATGGACATATTTGTTTGTTTGAAAATCTTTTAAGTTTGTTGAATTTATGTTTGGACGTTGCAACTGATCGTAAGACAGTTAAGAATTTCTTCAGGGAATTGGTTTTTTGTCCTACACCCGGTTGGCGCTAGTGAACAAAATTTCACAAATAGCCCTCGAGTTAATTCGATCTAATGCTAGGACTAAATCAACCAATTGTAATACATTTCATGCCGCCCGGATGATATTCCTCTAGTTCTCGGACTAATCTATTTAGCCCTCGGGTTGATTTGATCCAATTTCCGGACTAAATGGTTCAACCCTCGACAGTGGATTTCGGCGGTACACCCACAGGTATTTGGCAAGTTAATTAGCTGGAGGGTATCGTCAACAATAGATCGGACAAGGTGACTCACTAACGTACGACCTCTTCTCGATCATCCGTATACATTTTCACAGAAATTAACCTATCTCTATATTTCACCTCCTATTTTATTCTTTAGAGGTTAATTCTTCATGCTACCATCCAAAGATTCTCATAATCCATCAAGTATGGGTCGTCAATCGTCCAAACGTCCAATTTTAGCGTCCAGACAACCTCCGTTACAACTTCGGTCAAACTCGGCAATCTCCGTTTTGTTGCAGCGCCGATATCAACCCTGGATATATTCACGGTTGTTATCCAAACAGGTCTCTATCAGTGCAAATGATCTCTACCATCTGTACAACGATCTCCACCAGCTAATATTACGGGTTTATGAGCAGTGGTATGTAACAAATAAAATTATGAAATGGATGGAATTAAAAATGGATGGAATTAAAAAATAATAAGAAGTAGAGATCTGTCTGAATAATGACAGTGATAGTGCAGCCGCTCCGGTAAAAAGTTGGGAGTGACCGCAACGGCGAGACTTGAATCAGGAAACTGAACGGAGATTGCCGAGTTGGCCGAAGTTGTAACGGAAGTTGTCTGGACGCGAAAATTCAGGGTGTTTGGAAGATTTACGGCCCATAATTGATGGATTATGAGAATCTTTGGATGGTAACATGAAGAATTAACCTCTAAAGAATAAAATAAGAGGTGAAATATAGAGGTAGGCCAATTTCAGTGAAAATGTATACGGATGATCGAGAGGAGGTTGTACTTTAGTGAGTCACCTCGTCCGATCTATTGTTGACGATACCCCTAGCTAATCAACTTGCCAAACAGCTGTGGGTACACCCATAATAACCCAGGCCTGACAAGGTTAATATGTTGACCCATTTTAAACTGTCTACCTGTATATAGTCAGTTATTGATGCATTGGTTATTTTTCGTACGGTGAGAGTTTTGTGTGTTATTTCCTCTCAGACTGCTATGAAAGCACCCATTTTACGCTTGAGCAAATATCACACTTCATCGGAGGCCAACATCTCATGAGGCAGTGATACAAATCGGCTTTTTTTGTATAAGTACAATTTACATGTTTAGGACAAAGTCAATCTGACCTGAATTTTGCACGGCCAATTTACTTCCCACTGTACAAAAGAATTCTTCGTGAGAATGTTAGGATTCCAAATGTTGCATATGAAAAAACGGAAGAAAATTCGTAATGTGCATCATCTCTAACAATGGTTCGTATCACAAAGCCGTAGAACGGAAATGTGTCGCATATTTCATCCGCTTTGAGCTCAGTTGTAAGTATCCGTGGGTGTTTTGTTTTGATTGGAGAGACGCCCATGTATGATTCCCTCAATAAAATCGAACAAATCCTTCTACAGTGTACTCTCATTATAAACACGTTGTCTGTGAATACGACGAAGCATGCTGCAACGTCGTCTGTTCATTGAGTGGTATTTCAAAAGGACTTTTCGAGTAATAGCTGTAATATCCACATGCGCGTGCAGGGTTGATACGGAGTATATACCGACCTGAATTATGGAGGATGGTACAGAGTTACCTTTCAGTATACGTCGCATAGTGAAATCCATCCCCGCGAGCCAGTGTATCGATGGATCCTTTGTGAGCATTTAGGATTTTCCTGAACTTGTAGAGATGAGTGTATCATAGTCCATGCGTTATAACTATATTGCCAAAAAATCTTAGAAGAAACCTCTCTCTATTTCAGATCTGCTATGGACATCCAGCTATACACTGGCTCGCGAATTATTTTTCGCCTGCTCGGGATTCCAATTCTGCTTCCCTATACGATTTTGCTACAACACTGATGGTAATCCAATTTCTTGATATGAGAAGTTCATGAGAAATATCCGACGACATATATATATATACTTATATATTTACTTGCTCTCTGAAGAAGCTGAAGTAAAACAGCAGAAATGCGCATCAGAGCTATGTGACCGTGTTGGCAGTTAATCTTTTTTTCATTTATATTTCTTCTCGTTAGACTCTTTTACCTTTTCACTAAAATATATATATATATATATATATATATATATAAAAACAATATAAACAATTAAATACCGATAATAAATTACTATTATTATTATCAAAGGTTGTTATATTATATTAAACACAAACTAATAATACAAGCTTCTGCTCTTTTCGCAAAAGCTTGTGTACTTCAACACGTGTGTGTTTATCACAGTCTTGCTAGGCACAACACGCTGTTGTTAAAATAAACACACGTGTTAGAAGCAGCGAGCGATTGTGTTAAAACAACGCAGGAGTTCTGCATGTGTTAGCATATATTCCACGAGTGGCATCTCCCTAGTATAATCCGTGGCGAGTCCTACTCCTCCTACTCCGCTTTACTCATCCTACTCCTCCTACTCCGCTTTACTCACTGCACAGCGGGTCGCATAGGTGTGGCACGGGATCCGTGGCGTGTCCTACTCCTCCTACTCCGCTTTACTCATCCTACTCCGCTTTACTCACTGCACAGCGGGTCGCATAGGTGTGGCACGGGATGGGGTGGGGCGAGAGACCTGGGGTTTTCGCTACCTGAGATTCCATGGGCCAGGCTTGCACCCTACAGTAGAATGGGTCGATTGCGCATGCGCGATGAGTAGTGCGCGATGAGTAGTATAGAAAGGGCACGTGATCTCCCTATCCCTATCTATGTGGCGCGGGATAAAGTGGGGCGAGAGACCTGGGGTTTTTGCTACCTGAGATTCTATGGGCCAGGCTTGCACCATATAGTAGAACGGGTCGACTGCGCATGCGCGAGGAGTAGTGCGCGATGAGTAGTATAGAAAGGGCAGACGATCTCCCTATCCCTATAAACTAACCCATGGGGATGAATGAACCCATGGGGGTGAATGAGCCATGGGGGTGAATGAGCACTCGTTTATATAATCCAGGCAGTTTGTTCTTATACATGAAGTTTCACGCCATATCCAATCAGTATCAGATATTCAGACTAAAGTGATCACATTGTGATTCACAAGTATGGGCTGATAATCAGGCTATACAAGCAGTGATAACCGTATAAGGGCTATCATCCAAGCTAATATCATTGATAAAATTGACTGAAATTTAGGCTAAATATAAATTGCAACACAGTAACGAGTGAGTTGAATTCGCAAACAACCACGATTTTGAACCAGCCGACGAACTCACCCAGTTTACGGATATGCAGGGGACATCACACGGCTCATCCAACAACGCATCCCACCATATCTTGCAAAGTCTGTCTACTCATTAAACATTCGTAACACCAGACGGGTCCTTGTTGCATGGATCCAAAAAGCCAACAAACCTGAGTGGTTGTCATGAGTAAGGGACCAGATTTCGCCTGTTCAACGACACCACGTTCGGCGCGACCTCGTGACCGAGATTGTCCGAATCTGTGGCCCTGGAAAAACTTAAACGTGACGTTCACTACATTTCTGTAGCAAACTGGAGAAACCAAATCCATCACTGACATTTTCCAGAAACAAATTCCAGGAAGCCGACGAAACACCGACCTCGTGGTACAAAATTGGAGAGTCTAATACAAGGGCGATAACTCACAATCAACATTTACAATAAAACTATAATCACGTTAACATTAGAAAGCGACCTTATTGATCCTCACATAAACTTAACTATGGTAACCCTAATTTACTTTTGCTTTCTTATATCTCTTCGACGTGAGCGAAGCATTTCTTGGAAATACGTTTCAATATTTCTTTACACATGGAAGCTCCAACTTGTATCCTTGTTATATTTTATCATATTTTGAGTTCCTAAATGGATGCTGAATGAATAACAAAGGCCTTACGATTTTATTTATTAGATATGTTTTGTCCCCCATCGGATACCGGATGGGGATTTAGGGATTTGCCGCGTTCGTCATTCTGTCATTCCGTCATTTTCTCACACTTTCATTGTGACTGCAATAACTCAAAATTTATTGGTCCGATTGACATCAAACTTAGACAGTCGGTTGGTATGAGAGAGACGATGGCTGGGATTGTTTTTCGGCAACCTGCGTAATCCGATATGGCCGCCATGGCATTGATCCATATTCAGTCAAGCAAATAATCTTTTGACTGCAGTAACTCAAAAACTGTTCGTCTGATTGACATCAAACTTGGAAAGTGGGTTAGTATATGCGTGCGATGATGGCTGGGAAATATTTTTTCGGCAACATGCGTAATCCAATATGACCGCCGAGGCCTTGACCCAATTCAACCTTGCTACCTAAGCTTTTGAATGCAATAACTCAAAACAATTTGTCCGATTGACACCTAACCTGGAGAATGGATTAGTAGTAGTGAGAGAATGGTTGGGATTGTTTTTTCAGTACCTGCGTAATCCAATATGGCCGCCGAGTTCTTGCGCCTATTCAACCATGCCACCTAAGCTTGTGACTGCAATAACTCGAAAACAATTTGTCCGATTGACATCAAACTTGGGCAGTGGGTTCGTATGAGTAACAGGATGGCTGGGGTTGTTTTTCGGCAACCTGCGTAATCTAATATGACCGCCATGACCTTTATCTCTATTCAGCCATGTTGATAAGCTTGTGACTGAAGTAACTCAAAAACTGTTTGTCTGATTGACATCAAACTTGGAAAGTGGATTAGTATGTGTGAGTGAATGGCTGGGATTGTTTTCCGGCACCCTGTGTTATCCAATATGGCTGTCATGACCGCCGAGACCTTAATAAAACCCTAAATTCAGTCATGGTACGTACTAAGCTCGTGACTGCAATAACACACAAATCATTTGTCCGATTGACATCAAACTTGGACAGTGTGTTGTTATGCGCGAGAGGATGGCTGAGGTTATCAGCATTCTGCATAATCCAATATGGCCGCCATTGCCTTGACCCCTATTGAGCCACGCTACACTAGTTCTAGTAAAAAGATACTCTTCCCTGCAGACCGTGTATACCTATTCCTAATCATAATATCCAATTTGAGACGACCTATATAATGCGGTAAATCAATTAGCCCTGGGCTTATATAAAACACTTGTCAAGCAATTAATTTACTCTGAAAAATAACCGGTTTAGACCTTTTTTGTTTGCTGTACTCGCCAAAAGCATTTATTTTCCATATGTCTTGTATGTTATTCACCCCATTATAACTTGATAGAGCTTAGTGATATATTTATACCGCACTAATGTGCCTATATACTGTATCTTATATTTCTCATATTGTGTTTTCTGAACGTATTTTGCACAAGACAAAATATATATTGTCAGAAGCAGTTCTTTTGCTTCTGATACTACCAATTTAGTTCTTTCATCATATTCACGTGTTGCCTTCAGGCACTGCACACACAGGCATTGTGTCGCTCTCCAAATCTGTCAAGCGCTGGTTGTATTGCTTTTCAGACGAAAAATGTGAATTTCCTTCGAATAGCCAAAGTTGAATTTTGAAGAGGACTTACGGGGCACTTCTGTATGAGAATCCGAATATGGACAACGAAATAGTCATAAATACAATCCTCTGGTCCGTCATTCGGCTGGTCCGTGACGTCATTACCCAGTTCGACCCGCTGAACGAAATAGGCTGATTTTCTGAAAGAAACACGGCCTCATGAATGGACCGACTCGGCTCGGATCTGTTGGAAACTTGTTGAATTTATAATGCAAAACAAAAATAATTTCGATCATGAATTTAAATAAGTATATGTTGTTCAAGTATTGTTGACAGTCTAAAATCCTATCACTTTATGGAAGATGATCGGGTGATCTGTGACGCCTCTCACTCGACTGTAAAGTGATCAAAGTGTCACAGTCAAACTCGCCAGTAGTTGTCCACGTGAGTGAGTGAGACGGAAAGTGTGAATTTAGATTTTGGCTATATCGCAACAATGCGACAGCTTTCTGTCCCCAGATAATTATAACGGCTGTTTATCCCACAAAGTACATTTGAAATGGCATGCTGGTCGTCTCGTGGATGGCAGTGCATCTGGCTCAGAGGCAAAATTAAAATGTTTTGTTTTCCTTGATTTTTTGACGTCATATCCATACCCGTGTTGTTCACCCGTAACGACTTTAACCGTTATACTTGACTGCGCATATCTTCTACGTTTTCATTTAATTGAACTATAGTAGGTTTCACAAAGTTTTATGGTTCAATGCATTTATCGTGTGCGCATCAAGCGGGGGAAATGTGTATGAAATATCTGCAAGTCATTGATGGGCGAAATAAGAAGAGCTATGGATGGATTATTCGATCAAACCCTTTCAGACTATATATCTATTCCAGCGTATACCAAATAAAATATGTCAGAGTGTATATACTCACAGAACACGTGTTTGGATATTCAACACAAACGTGTTAGATTTTAACAACTCTATTGTGTTGGAATTAACACAAACTTCATACAAAATTAAAAAGACTGTGTTAAATCCAACACAAACTTACACAAGTTTGTGCTGGGTGCGAGATACAACCCGGGTTATGTTTTGTTGCAGCCCACAACATGCATATCCAGTTTTATATAAACAAGTGGAGTCCTACTTTGAGTATCGATATATTCTGTCTCAGGATTTGATCCTCAGAGTAGTTAAGTTTAGGGCACCAAACCTGCAATGCGCTGGGTTTCAAAACATGAGTATATTGCTCTAAAATTCTGTGATAAATAACCAACGGACCAAGCGGATCAAACTCCATTCTAATGCCAGCGTATAGGCATTTTAGGCAAGGAACCCCCGTGTCAACTATCGTTTATGCGTCCGGCAGCTACATGGATTGACATTGTCCTACTGGCATTGCAGCATTCTGAGTGTATAGTTTATTGCCACTGTTGTACTCGGTTAATACTTCCACTTCCGGTTACGCAAGAGCAGTTAACCAACAGTGCATTATTGCTAGTGACTGGGTCCAGCCGCCCCCTGTGGCGAAACAATGGTGTCTCTAATCCCTGTCATTTCCGGTTGATCCTGAGTAGTCGACGCATGATGCCCTGTTACCATGACTGGTTCCAGTGGTATCCTTTGGTGACATTCCAGATTCTCTAACCTCTGTCGTTCTCAGTAGTGAGTTCCACATCCGCTTGCGCATACACAGCCGACCCAGAATGACCTAATACTTATGACTAGTACTATGGGTCCGTTGGTGATATTCCGATGCCTCTAACCATGCTAACCCCTGATGTAATCGGTAGAGAGTTCCACTTCCGGTTACTCATGCGCGATCGACCCACAATTCCCTTCCGGTTGCACATGCGCAGTCCAACCATAATGCTACATTGCGTATGACTGGTTTCATTGGTATATCATTTGGTGAAACATCGACGTCTAAAACCCCCTGTAGTTTTCGAAGAGAGCTTCCCGGTGGCGCATGCGCAGTCGACTCACAATGAAATGCATTATTAGATTATTAACTTATCATATTTAATTATCTTGCTGTACAACTTTCTGAGGGTGCTCACCACAGTTTCATAGGAATACCCCCAGTTCCATAACAAGGAAGACCGGCCGTTTTGAACACACGATAATTCTTCCTACTTTTATAGTAGCTGATATCTATAGCACCATTATGTTGGGTCTTGCCAGTCTTTCACACGAACATATGCGAATTGGTGGCTTGGTTCGCCTACAGTCTGGTCGGGGTCAGTGAGTAACGTTTCAATGGCCTCAGTTATGCCACTTTGGTGAGCGTGAAAATCATGACTCATTTACGGTAAGAAACTTTAACAAAAACTGGAAGGTCAATGCTCCTGTGGTGTTTTTTCACCATTTTAAATTGCCCAATCGACGTGGAAGACGAGACAGTGTATTTGATTAAAATCGCTACTATAGATTTCTATAGAAAATGGGCCGAATATGATTTTTTTCTTCTACTTTTTGAGGTTTTCCAGGAAAATTGAAGCAAGTTCAAAGGGGATAGCAAGGGTTTCATATTTTTACCACATAAATGGCATCTGCCTTGGAGTAATGGTACAAAAATTCTCTTTAAGATGATATATGGATATAACAGGTTTGCGTTAAAGATTATTTGACTATTGGTGACCGGATAGGGGATCCCATTTTTTATTTCCGGCTGAACTGGAAAACTCTATAGAGTGCACCCTGAAATTTTGACTCGTAATATATCAATATATCTGCTTTATATTTTAGTTCATTCATTGAATCGTAATACCGTGTTTAATTATTTAGTTGTACGATTATCTGAATTATCGACCAGTAATATATTAATATTTCTTATTTAATCCATTATATTGTATGCATACCCAAATTTGACTATATTTTAGGGTTTTCTTTGAATCTTTTTAATGTGTTATATATCATTGTTTTATTGTTATCATCTCTATAACTGAGTTCACTGAATGAATCCGAAAGGATCATGTATGTTTAGATGGGTAAATGGCCCCAGAACAGGTCCGGTAGAAGCGCCAAAAATAAAATATTGCATATACAAGAAATTGTTCGGTTGGCATGAAGTACAATATTACACTGTGTACTCAGAAAAGTTTCATGGCACCGAGTCTCATCATTCTCAAATAACAGGGCCGTGAAGTAGTGCATTTGTGCAAAATCGTCAAGTTTGAAGCGAAAACACCTCATATTTTTTTCTATAAGCATATAAAGATAAAAGATAATCAGAACCAACTTGTTACAGCATACTTGCTGTTCTTATACGTAGTCGTAGACCAATCTGGTTCTGGTTATCGTTTATCTTCGTATGTTTACAGAGAACAATAAGTATTGTTTTCACCTCAGAATCAACTATTTTGCACAAATGCACTACTTTACGGCCCTGTTACTCGAGAATCATGAGATTCTGTGCCTTGAAATTTTTCTAAGTATACAATATAATATTGTACTTCATGTCAATTGAACAATTTCTTTAGTGGAAGAATTTTATTTTGGTACATCTGTATTGCACCTGACCTTTGCGCTATGAGTATTTGCGCGGGTCTTTGGTAGGCGCCGCTAGAGCGAACAAAGAGGAGCCTGTGTGGGCACTGACCCGTGACATCAGCTGTGGTTCCAATAAATTCACTTTGCCCTATTTATTACCCCAGGACGGTATTTGAACTGGTGATAGCTGGCATATTTTCGTGTAATATATGCAGAATTATACATTATTCTATAAGCATAATGATATTTCTTTGAGTACAGGAAAAATATTTATAAAATTATACCAGCTATCAACAGTTCAGAATATCTTCCTGGGTTAATAGACAGGGCTGAATGAATTTATACGAACCACATCTGAAGGCATGGGTCAGTGCACATCCAGGCTGTTCTTCGTTCTTCCTAGCTGCACATAGCGGAAACCCGCGCAAGTAATTATAGTGAAAATTTCGACTTGTTTTAGTGGTAGCATTTGCTGAAAGCCCTGTGTCTAACCGTGTTGATTCTGAGTTGACTCCCTTATCCTAAACACAGTCGTATTTGAACTGTATGCAAATTGGTTCTACCACTGGCAAGGTTGAGGTTCATCGTCCTTGGTACAGAAGGAATCATCAAGTTAACTGAAAACATACTACGGTGAAATTGATAGTATAGCTGAAGGAATGGACTTGCCGACAGTCAACCTTTGAGTGGATGGAAATACATGTAGTTTCCTATCTCGTCAAGTAAGGTGAATTGACAATTGAGGGAAACAAGAAAACGGAAATAAAAAGAAGCAATATTTCCGAGTGGTTCCGGAAGAATTCCAAAGTTCCCGAAAGCGAGGTTGTCACGTGATCTAGAGACGTTATCTATTGCATTAGGTTACTATGAGCTGCATGTGTCAATGTTCGTTCAGCGAACCGCACGCCCGTGAATTCGTGAGTTTGTCAGTCAGGAGAGTCGATTGCGGAAACCTGTTTCACAGCTTTAACCCAATCCCTTCCTCTCTAAGCTAGGACCAGAACTTTGCTTTGTCTTAGAGGGTCCACCCTTCAAGAAATAGTCACATGACAGAGGAGACCAATAGTCTGTCTGGCTACAACAATGAGTATAGACGCGCGGCTTCTCAGTAATATAAAGGTATGCACAATGTAAGATGAAGTGAAGCCGACCTCTTCGGATATCGTAATATGGGTAGAAACTACTAAAACAGATAGAATGTGAAATTGAATGACACATAATTCGAATACGAAGTGATGTGAATTTAGAGATATCGGTATGCCAAATAAACTCCTCTCCCAACACAAAAATGACCCTTAAGAGAAGACAACCATATTAGCGTATCTATAAACGACAGGCGTGAAAAGAAACAAGCAAGACTTTCCGCTCCAGTGAACAAATATACCCAAAGGCAATACGCGAGAGATCGCAGAATCTCATACATTTTTCAAAAATGGCATTCTGAATACCATCAGTGCATGACTAAGTATAACAAGTTGAAACCTTCAATATAATTTTACTATTCTATTGAAGTTTTACATACATGGTCTACCTCAGTCGTGTAGGGCTTCTTATATTAGCCTTATTAAATATTTAGCCACGCGCGCGCACACACAACATATACTTCTCGTGGTTTCCACACAAATCTGTCTCCTATTTTGACAACACATGCTCGGTGTTTTTTCAGCATGGGGTTGTGGTGTTTTTAACAAAAGCTTGTATTACAAAACATCATTAGACATGTGTTGGTAAATAGCATCATGCTTGTGTTAAAACATCACAAGTGTGTTTTTTGTGTGTACAGTAAATAATATATAGTATGATTTATAGGATAACTCGGTATGTTAGATGAGAGTCACGTGCATTATGTAAGTGATGTACTCTGCGAAAAAAAAATTGTTTTAACTTGTTTTAACACATTTTTGTGCTAAAATGGCTTCAACACAAACTGTGTTGAAATCAACATGGATTGTGTTAAACTGCATATATCAACAGAAACTCGTGTTGCGTTCAATAAAAATTGGTGTTGAGTCTAACACAATTTGCGTTATTTTCAACACAATTGTGGTGCTAAATGGCTTCGATTTTTTTTCGCAGTCATTCATGAGCGTCATGCAAGTTTAAATTATCAATATGTAAACCATGTGTCATTATTATGCAAATTATGCATGTTATTATCGTCATATGTCTTATTTGTCATCAAATTAAGTGGTAATCCTTATATGAATCATTATGTACATGCAAATTATTTTTTCCCATCTATATTACGTCGATTTATGTGTCATTATATCATTCTATGAAATGTGAGTCAATAGCATTATGTAAATTACATGTATGTGTAATTATTATCATGTTAAAAGGAATATCAAAATATATAGCTGCAAGAACAAATTCTCAGTAGTTCCCAAGATATGACCAATCAAAGATACATGTAGACAAAATGCACAGAATTTTTTGTATGCAAATGAGACTGGTGATGTGTGAGGCTGGTGATGTGATATGTGGGTCTGGTGATGTGATATGTGAGGCTGGTGATGTGATATGTGGGGCTATGTGAGGCTGGTGATGTGATATGTGAGGCTGGTGATGTGATATGTGAGGCTGGTGATGTGATATGTGGGGCTGGTGATGTGATATGTGAGGCTGGTGATGTGATATGTGGGGCTATGTGAGGCTGGTGATGTGATATGTGAGGCTGGTGATGTGATATGTGGGGCTGGTGATGTGATATGTGGGGCTGGTGATGTGATATTTAAGGCTGGTGATGTCATATGTTATCCTTCGCTTGTAATATCTTCTAATAACTGGATAAATCTGATTGTTTTAACCTGCATGGTTTCTCCTCAATATATACATGTATACCGCAAATTATTCTTTAACTTTTTGGAGATGAATATCAAGTTACGGCCAAACTTGTTACCATGAGTACCCGATTTCTATGAGCTGTTATTCCTATGATATTTTATTAGGGTGATATTTTGAAAGGCGAACTAAGATTTCAGATTAGGTATATTTCCGATAACATTCCCTTTGAACTAATATTGCACCCTCCACTATGAAAGCCGGATGCGGCCATTCTTGCCTTCGTAACTTCGCGACGAATCCGCGAAGTCGCGAAGGCGCGAAGTCGCGAAGGCGAAGGCGCGAAGTCGCGATAGCGAAGCTGCGAAGCCACGAAGCGGCGAAGGCGAAGTTGAAGACGCGAAGGGACGAAGCGAAGTGACGAAGCGAAGTTGTACAGCATCGTCCCTTCGTGTCTTCGCCTTCGCCCCTTCGTGGCTTCGCCTTCGCCCCTTCGTGTCTTCGCCTTCGCCCCTTCGCGTCTTCGTCCCTTCGCCTTTGTCCCTTCGCCCCTTCGCGTCTTCGCCCCTTCGTCCCTTCGCGTCTTCGCCCCTTCGCCGCTAAGCGTCTTCGCCCCTTCGTCCCTTCGCGTCTTCGCCCCTTCGCCGCTTCGCGCCTTCGCCTGTTGATTTATACATAGTCGGGGCTGTACTCTTTCATGATAAACCCCGCTAACGAAACTTGTGCCTGACATTATTAAAATTCTAGAAAAATATAAGTTTCCATCAACCGAGAGATGGAAAAGAATCGTGTCCAGTGCCGTATGGACGTTTGAGGAGCGTTTGTGGTTGGAAAGAATGGAACTAGACACTGATTTTAATAGATTTGTAAAAGTGCACAACAAACTGGTACCGTCCGTCTGGTGACAGCTGACAAGACGGTAGTAGTATATAAAGAGTAAAACGGGTATTTAGCGCCTCACTGCGCATGCGCAGAACCAAAATTGTGGCGGTATTGTGGCGGTATTGGGGAGGTGCGCATGCGTGATGAGGGGGCGTGGCCTATAGTGAGTGGGTGGGTTCAAAATGGCGGCTACTTACAGTCCGCCATTTTGAACCCACCTTTTCAAAATGGCGGCTACTTAAAGTCCGCCATTTTGAACCCACCCACTCACCAGTGCACTCATTGACACCGGTGTCAATGAGTGCATAGTTCCGGCAGGGAAAAAAAAGTTCCGGCAAAAAAAAAACAAAAAAAAAATGTATTCATGCGCGGTGATGCGGTTTTGGCGGTTTTGGCGGTGATTCGGTCTCGGGAAAAAGCTTCCGCGGAGAAAAAGTAGTCCCTAGATAAAATGGTCCGATGGGGTTGAGTGAGGTATCAAAGTGAAGCTTAGGTGAAGGGGCATCTAATGGGTTGGGTGTGGGGTTGACATATCGGCCTTCTGCGCATGCCCGGCGGCCGAAGGGTATGAAAATAGCCTTTTTGGAGCTATGGGAACCCCTAGTTGACCGATGGGGTCGAGTGAGGTATCAAAGTGAAGCATATGTGAAGGGGCATCTGATGGGCTGGGCGCGGGGTTGAACTATCGGCATTCTGCGCATGCGCGGAGGCCCAAGGGTATGGAAATAGACGTTTTGGAGCTAGGGAAGCCCCTAATGGACCAATGGGGTCGAGTGAGGTATCGATGTGAAGCATTCGTGAAGGGGCATCTGATGGGCTGGGTGTGGGGTTGAAATATCGGCATTCTGCGCATGCGCGGTGGCCCAAGGGTATGGAAATAGCGGTTTTGGAGCTAGGGGAGTCCCTAATGGGCCAATGGAGTCGTATGAGGTATCAAAGTGAGGCATTCGTGAAGGGGCATCTGATGGACTGGGCGTGGGGTTGAAATATCGGCATTCTGCGCATGCGCGGTGACCCAAGGGTATGGAAATAGACGTTTTGGAGCTAGGGAAGCCCCTAATGGCCCAATGGAGTCGTATGAGGTATCAAAGTGAAGCATTCGTGAAGGGGCATCTAATGGACTGGGCGTGGGGTTGAAATATCGGCATTCTGCGCATGCGCGGTGGCCGAAGGGTATGAAAATAACCTTTTTGGAGCTAGGGAAGCCCCTAATGGTCCAATGGGGTCGAGTGAGGTATCAAAGTGAAGCATTCATGAAGGGGCATCTAATGGACTGGGAGTGGGGTTGACATATCGGCCTTCTGCGCATGCGCGGTGGCCCAAGGGTATGAAAATAGACGTTTTGGCATCTAGGGGAGCCCCTAATGATCGAATGGGGTCGAGTGAGGTATCAACGTGAAGCCTAGGTGAAGGGGTATTTGATGGCTGGGTGGGTGCATGTAAAATTTTTCCTGAAAAAAAACGGAACACGGACTTTATCGAAAAACCTGGGAAAATGCCTATATGGGGTATGAGGGGTATATAGGTCGCCGGGCTTAACGGGGCTTGTCTATCAACAGAGTTATCTTCCCTAGTTCCAGGGTGGGTGTATGTAAAAATTTTCCTGAAAAAATACGGAATACGGACTTTATCCTAAATTACGGGAAAATGCCTATATGGGGTATGGGAGGTATAGCACCATCCTGGGAAACGTACTTCTATACATTTGCGGTAGGGTTGTGGGGTCTCGTTTTACTTGTCTCGTCATTTAGAACATGATAGGAAGTGTCCCCGTGCGAATCGGTGAAATTTTTGAAAAAGTACGATATAGCCTCATATAGTCCCATACTGAGGGTATAGGACCGATGTTTGTCCCCCTGAGAAACGTACTTCTATACATTTGCGGTAGGGTTGTGGGGTCTCGTTTTACTCGTCTCGTCATTTAGAACATGATAGGAAGTGCCCCCGTGCGAATCGGTGAAATTTTTGAAAGAAGTCACCGAGCCCCATATAGTCCCATACTGGGGTATAGGTTCGATGTTTGTCCCCCTGGGAAACGTACTTCTATACATTTGCGGTAGGGTTGTGGGGTCTTGTTTTACTCGTCTCGTCATTTAGAACATGATAGGAAGTGTCCCCGTGCGAATCGGTGAAATTTTTGAAAAAGTACGATATAGCCTCATATAGTCCCATACTGAGGGTATAGGACCGATGTTTGCCCCCCTGGGAAACGTACTTCTATACATTTGCGGTAGGGTTGTGGGGTCTCGTTTTACTCGTCTCGTCATTTAGAACATGAGAGGAAGTGTCCCCGTGCGAATCGGTGAAATTTTTGAAAAAAGTCACCGAACCCCATATAGTCCCATACTGAGGGTATAGGATCAATGTTTGTCCCCCTGGGAAACGTACTTCTATACATTTGCGGTAGGGTTGTGGGGTCTCGTTTTACTCGTCTCGGCATTTAGAACATGATAGGAAGTGTCCTCGTGCGAATCGGTGAAATTTTTGAAAAAAGTCACCGAGGCCTGGGTAGGCCCATAGGCCTATACTGCATGGCTATGGGTGTATAGGCCCATACGGGGTGGACATGTTGGAGTCTAGGTGGGCCACTCATGGTCCAATGGGGTCGAGTGAGGTCTTATTTTGAAGCTCTCGTGGAGGAGCACTTGACTACACTAATGGTTCGTCCGTGTTCAATAGTCTGCACATGCGCAGTCTGGCCGTAGTATAGACAACAGGCATTTTGGGTGCTATGTAGGGGTGTGTTTGGGTTAGAGATGAGCTAATCACGGTTCGAATGGGTCGTGTGAGGTGTCAAAGTGAAGCTTGTGTGGGTAGAGTCAGAATGGTGTGTTTTTGAATGCATGTCGCGTTAATCTGCGCATGCGCAGTTGGTTGTAGTAAGTAAAGTGGCCATTTTGGGGCAGCGAAGGAAGTTATTTGGGGTCGAGATGGGCTAATCACGGTTCGAACGCGTCCTGAAAGGTGTCATCTTGTAGTTCTCGGGGTGTACACTCCGATTTAAGGGATGTTCGCGTCATCTGTGACGTCATCGGTGACGTCATCGGTACGAGTAGTAGCGAAAGTGGCCATTTTCGGGCAGTACATGAAGGTATTTGGGGTCGAGATTGGCTATTCACGGTTCGAATGCGTCCTGGAAGGTGTCATCTTGTAGTTCTCGTGGTGTACATTCCGATTTGAGGGATGTCCGCGTCATCTGTGACGCCATTGATGACGTCATCGGTACGAGTAGTAGCGAAAGTGGACATTTTGTGGGTGCGTGGGGGTGAGTTTGGTGTAGATAGGGACTATCCTTAGTCCGAATGCGTCGTGTGAGGTGTCATTTTGTAGCTCTCGAGGTGTACATTCCGAGTTGAGGCATGTCCGAAGCATCTGTGACGTCATTTTTAGCGAAAGTGGACATTTTGAGGCAGTGAAGGAAGGTATTCGGAGTAGAGAGGAACCATTCTTGGTCCGAATGCGTCCTGAGAGGTGTCATGTTGTAGCTCTCGGGGTGTACATTCCGCGTTGAGGGATATCCACAGCATCTGTGACGTCATTGGTGACGTCATCAGTATGAGTAGTAGCGAAAGTGAGCATTTTGGGGCAGTGAAGGATGGTATTTGGTGTAGAGATGGACCATCCGCGGTGCGAATGCGTCGTGTGAGATGTCATCTTGTAGCAACGCCCACCAACGCTATTCTTAATGCATCAACGCCCAGGTGAAATAGCTCAGAAGCTCTGATATTCCATGGAATTGTCACTAATTCTTCGAAATGCAGTGACGCCAGTCGACGCCCGTCGTTACACCTTAACACCATGATATAGATCGGACAGAGAACAACAACAGCAACAACAACAATGATCACACATAAGAGAACAACAACAACAAGAAGTTTTTTTTCATATAGTTTATTCTCCCCAATGTTACATCATACCCACGTTGGGGAGCCGCGTTGGGTATATTTACAATTCAAGAATATTCTTGTCCAATCAGAGGCCACCATTTGCATCTGTCATATTCGTTCCTGTCCGTTAGATGTATTCTCGGCTACTCTTGTCCAATCAGAATTCGCCATTTCAGAAAGTTCCATCTTCGGCCATGTTCGCTCTGAATCGTTTGTTCTAATCGTCATCGGACAGGCCAGGATACCGTTGAGGAAACATATCCTCAGATAGTTGTTTGCGCATTCTGAGTATCTATCAGTGCATGGGTGAATACTTTCATCCGATGGGGTGGTGGGTCAGTTTAACCACGAAGAACGTAACATTGGTGACCCTCTCCACTATCCACTTGGTGTTGGTACGCTGTTCATAGCCCCATTCTAAGGGATCCACAGTGTCCAGTTGGGTCAGCATCGTCTCTAGCGATGCCCGATTGGTGATTGTGAAAGGATGGTCGTACACTGGGTTGATGGCACTGGAATAGAAATAGCACAATTCAGGCGTCATCTTATGGCAAAAGATGTACCCAAATGCTACATTTAATGTGAAGGATGTAGGTTGGTCATTGAAGATGGCTTCCACGTAGCTGCGTAGACGGGCGAGATCGGTCAGTCGGAAATTGTACAAGTCCAATATAGGGCGATGACGGTGGAAGCAGTGTCGGATCATGGACCAATGGCGTCGATACATCTCACTCACTCACTGGATGATCTTCGGGTAAGAGATCGCTGGGAACATCCACCGCAACTTCCAGAAAATGTTCGTTGTTGTCAGGTGTATTACTGGAAACAGTGATGCTAGGGACCGGCTGGATATCTAGGCTCTTCTGAGCTGTGGGTATAGGCGGGCTCTCCGTGATCGCATCATCAGTGGCATTCTCCTCCCCGGATTCATCTTCAGTGCATCTGTCCCTCCTGGGTACCTCTTTAGTGGAAAGTTGTCCCTCATGCCGTGGTGATGCACCATGAATCAAACGCTCATGCCGTTTTAACTGACTGGGTCATTTGAAGAGTTGACCACATTCTTCGCATCGACGCTTGGATGGCCCATGAATTGAACGTTCATGGCGCTGTAAATGATCTGGGCGATGAAACGACAGTGTAGGCCTACATATCGTACAGCTATACCGGGCGGTTCCATCGTGCTTGGTAGCCCCATGGCGGCGCAAGTCGTGCCTGCGAGTGAATGATTTCGAGCACGTAGTACAAGTGAACATCTTGGTGGTTGACAGAGTGTCTGATGAAACGGCCAGGCCGTTTCCTTTTTATAGCAAGCTATCTGTTGATCTATTTTTAGCACAATCAGTTCTAAACTAGGGAAAAACCCCTATCACCTCTAGCCAAAAGGGCTAATATCGGTCCCCGGGCTTATTGGGATCTGCCTATCAAGTCAATGGGGTGATGTGAACAACAACAAGTTCAGAAATGTTCATACAGTTTATTATCCCCAATGTTACATCATACCCAGGGCGGCTCCCTGGAGTTGTATGAGGTATCCATGTGAAGCATTCGTGAAGGGGCATCGGACTGGACTAGTGGCTCGGCCGTTGTCACCATTCTGCGCATGTGCAGACAGGGAATTCTGTATATATTTCATCCAAGTATAGCGGAAAGCGGTTGTCATGAATAACAACAAGTTCAGCAAGGTTTATACAGTTTATTATCTCCAATGTTACATCATACCCAGGCTGGGGGAGCCGCCTTGGGTATGTTTAGTATGTTCACAGCAAAACAAATTGAAATATCAAACACCATGTTTTATTAGTTAACGCACCGTCACATTATGTACAAGTGTTTACTGAGCTCAAGTCAACGATCAGCATGTAGACATAGAGACTATGTGCGGCATCTTATGGTATTCATCAGGGCGCGGGTGACGCATTCAACCGATGGCGGTGGTCAGTCAGCTTGGTAAGGAAGAACGTGGCATTGGTGACCTTCTCTACGACCCATTGTATGTTGGGGCGTTGACGATGTGCCCATCTCAAGGGTTCCACGGTGTCCAGTATCTCCAGCATCGTCTCTAGTGACCCCCGGTTAATGATGGTGAGCTGGTGAGCGGTTGGTCAAACACATGGCTGTTATTACTGGCATAATAATACCGTAACTGGTCCGTCTTTTTGTGACGTAAGATGTACCCGAAAGCAACATTCAATTTGAAGGCCGTAGTTTGATCTTTGAAGATGGCTTCCACGAAGCTGCGTAGACGGGTGAGGTGGGTCAGTGGGAAATTGTAGATATCTGGAATGGGGCGATCACGGTGGAAAATGTGCCGCATCATGGGCCATTGGCGCCGATCGATGTCATTCACTGGATGAGCGTCCTGTAACAGATCGCTGGGAATATCCACTGCATCTTCCAGAAAATGTCCGATGTCGTCAGGCGTATGACTGGCAACAGCAATGCTAGGGACTGGCTGGATATCTAGGCTCTTCTGAACTGTGGGTATAGGTGGACTCTCCGTGATCGCATCACCAATGGCGTTCGTCTCCCCGGGCTTATCTTCACTGGGTTTCACCTTCTGCGGCTCCTCTTCAGTAGGAAGTTGTCGCCCAAACCGTAGAGACGGACCATGAATCAAACGCTGATGCCGTCTCAACTGACTGCGTCGTTTGAAGAGTTGACTACATTCATTACATTGTTCCTTCGCGCCCTCGTGGAGTGAGCGTTCGTGGCGCAGTAAAGCATCTTCCCGATTAAATAACCGTGCGCAGGTTATACAAGTATATAGTGTACCGTTGTGGGTGGAGGCCTCGTGGCGTCGCAAATCTTCTGGGCGAGTAAACTGCTTCTGGCAAGTTGTGCAAGTGAACATCTTGGTGGTTGACAGAGTGTCTGATGAAATGGCCAGGCCGCTTCCCTTTTATAGCACGCTAGCTGGTAATCTATTTTTAGCACACTCTACCCCAAGTCGAGGATCGAGACTGGTGTACTGGTGTACGACTGAGCGGCATTGCGCGCGCATGAAGACCCTCATGCATACCTCAATGCAGGCGCAGACGCGAAGTGCCCGGATGTAAAAATGACGTCACTTCCGGTTTGGGTGAATGGAGCGTGACGTTTGGACATGTCCAGACTTGTCTGACCGCCATTGTTGGAAAATGGCGGATAATGGCGGAAGGTGGCCGCCATTGTGGGGAAATGGCGGCTAATGGCGGCTAATGCCGGAAGGTGACCGCCATTGTGGGAAAACCCCACAGACAGGTCAGAACATGCATTTCTATGATGTTCACGCATAATAAAAGAATTGATCTGTAATCTGTCTTGTTGTTGTTGCTCTCTATTTTTGACTAACCCATCAGAATAGTACGTATCACGGACTACACCCGACGTCTAGGCGCGCATGTGTGACATGGTCTATAAAACACGTCTCTCGGGATCACACACCTTCATTTCTACGGTTGCAGAGCCATGACGGAGATCCAGCCCTGTGCGACTCGCATTTTACAGCATGCCACCGCGGTGAATTCATTCACGGGTTACCGAGCAGTGGTCCGGTCCAT
>JAVTVY010018289.1:0-71892 GCA_036873755.1 Hanleya hanleyi
GTTCGGACTAACTCGGGTGGGGCGTCTTCAATACACGGAGCGTGGGAGCGTGCTTCCGTACTCGCGCAGACATCCTGTACAACTAATGGCAGAACCCACAACGCTGCTCTTTTTATCTACCTCAGAGACAAAGTCAACCCTGCTGTGGTATTCATTCTTTTTATTATTCTCCATCATCAAACACACAGACCCCAGCTGGAGGAGCCACTGTGGGTGTGTTTACATTATTTTTGCATGTACACGTGGTGGGCCTCTCCGGGAAAGATGCCGGTCCGTAGTCGAAGGTGGTCGGGGGTGGCTTGCTTGAGGTCGAAGAGCATATACCCGTGCTGAGGGTTGTGGCATCTTTAAAGGCTTCCAACGCAAACGGTGTGCGGCCGGGATACATCTGTCTCGCCAGGTGCAGCAGTTGAGTGGTATCTCTCGGGTTTTTGAAGACCACCAGGTAGTGGGCATTTAAACTGATATTCCGATGTTCTTTGTTTTTACTGAACAGATTCTGCACAATGTAGATGATGCTGAGCCGTCGATGATGGCTACCTTTGGTAAAGAGTTGGGTGACCCGTGCATCCGTCTCCGCCATGAGATCATCCAGAACCACCAAGGTGTCGGGTTCCAAATCGGCCAGGTTGGGTAGGCCTTCCACGAACGTGATGTAGGGCATTGCTGCATACGCTGCCTGCCATTCTCCGTAACACCACACGACTCGGGCAATGGGTGGGGTGATCATGCTGTCGGCGTGTTGAAGGAGCTTCCTGACGAAGTGCGTTTTGCCGGAACCCGTCGGTCCTGCGATGACGCAAGTGAAGTCCGTTGCCGTGGTAACCCGCTCTTGTAAATTTCGTACGAGTGAACTGGAGTGGTGGTGGGTACAACGTCGGTCGTCGTTGTCTGTTCACTGTCAGGGATGGTGCTGGGGGTGGGTACAACGTGGGTCGTCGCTTCACTGTGCGGGATGAAATCCGGTGGGTGTTCAGACCTAGTGGGCGTACTTGGTGTAGGTGTAGAGCTTACACTCGTTGTGGCTTGTACACGGGGTGTGGTGGTGGTGACTGAGCTCGATACGACTGGTGCTCTCTGTAGACCGGTTTCGCTGGTGCCTGGTGTTCTCAGTTGGTTAAGTAACGTGCTGACATAGGCTACGTCGTAAAACACACCTGCGTACAACACACTCAGCAGGGTTAGCAATAGCACCCCAAAGCCCACTTGTGCTTTGCGCGTTTTGGGAGACGCTGTGTTCAGAGACGGTTGCACCGTGTTCATAGTCGACCGTGGAATGAAGGATGACGGTAGTGGTGTCTGGCTTTATAGTCGTTTCACCTGGTTGGCTGCGACCCAGGAATTGAAGGAACTGGGCCAGCCTTGCCATTTCACGAAAGGAAACAGTTTGCCACGTCGACGTTCCGTTTTCAAAATCTGCTCCACCGTGTAGTAGTCTTGCTGTGTTTTTACAACAGGCTGTAATTCCGTCTCGTAAAACGTCCACAGCAACGTTTCCCCTTGGAGATCTTCCAGTTCATAGACTCGCCGCTGTCGGGGTAGGCGCCGTTTAATCAGGAAGTGCTCATCGCTCCAGTTGGGCAAGAAACTTTTCTCGAACTTGCCCTTGACTTTACTGATCCGTACAGGGTCCCCGACCTTGTACACCACCTTCGTCGTTCGCTGCGATGGCCTGGGGTACAAGACACGCCGGACTTGGGCTTCATTGCGTTGGGTCACGGTAATGGGGGCTCTCTCTCTACTTCGATGATAGGCTCGATTGTAACCCCTCACCAGTTTCGGGAGAACATCGATGTACCGCCTTGTATTCTTATAGGTGAAATATTTATACATGCGGCCTTTTGAATGTCCTGTTGAACCTTTCCACCACGGAAGCCTTGGTCTCGTTGTACGTGTGGAAGAAAAACACCTTCTGGGCTTTCAGAAACTGTTGGAACGGTCTGTTGAGGAATTCCGTGCCTTCGTCGGTTTGCAAATACATGGGTTTGCGCCCGGTCTTGAAGATGTCCTTGAACGCCGCTATGAGATTTGCCCCCGTTTTCGTCCGGATGGGTACCACCCACGCATGCTTGGATGGGATATCCCGATGCACGTCAAGATATACCGATTCTCATCGTTGTGTTTAGCAAAGGCGCTCATATCGACCAAATCCGCTTGCCACTGGGCATCTATTCCTCCCACGATGACCCGGTTCCGTAGAAAATGGCGACGGACAGATCGATGTAAGGTATAGGTGTCTTGTCTTCTTAACCAATCTCGGACTTGGGCACGTTGTACCCCCTGAGGGTTTGGCCGCTCGATAGAGAGCCGACAATGCACTATAGGCCGCCGGACTGTCGGGACTGTAGTATAAGTTATCCAGCACCTTCTCCCAGCGCTTCATGGTGACACAATGATGATGCACCCTGGCTCTATCGTTTATTTATAACGGGTATATCTTGGGCCGGAGTTTCTTTCTGATTTTCTTCATTGGCTTTCACAGTGGCCATGGTAAATGACCAGTCCAACTCGTCTGATGACCGCTTGATAAGCACTTCATCCACATCTACCACGGCATCTTCCAATGCAGACCATAGATCAGGGTGAAGGGTAAAATGCACTGTATCCCCATCTAGCCGAGCCAATTGAGCAAAGAAAGGGCCGCGTCGGATGTACACATCGTGACACAAGTGGATGAGATCGCCGTCCAGTTCACCAGACAACACCCGTTTGAATTTGGTCCAGCCTTCTCGGGACAGACGAATGTGAGCCGGGCATGGTTGTGTAGGGTCCGCATCACAGATGTCTCCCACCTCCTCCATGATATCGACCTTATCCGCATACACGTGCAGGAAAACCTCGGGGGTCAAGCTGAGATACGCCAGTATCATACGCTCCGCCAGGGTCAGTACGTGAATGGTACCAGAGTTGACTGTTTCTCGTATTTATAGGGACAACCCCGTGAGATCAAAAGGATCAGGTGGTCATCTCACTGGGCTGGTTGAGTGTAGCCGGGTAATCAATGGCATCGTCGTCGGGTTCATGTAGTTGTTCATTGGGTTCTGCCGCCGATTCTCTCAGGGCACGAGCCCACTCCAACTCGTCTAATGACCGCTCGTCCGGTGTAAACAGCTGGTCCACGATTGACACCACTTTCTCGAAGGCTGTCCACAGAGCGGGGTCTAGGGTGAAGCCTCGCGTGGGGTCTTGGTAGCGGCCCAGACGTGGGAAGAAAGGTCCACGGTATACGTAGATGGCATTGTCTATGTGGATGACGTGTCCATCGAGCTCGCCGCTCAACACCCGTTTAAATTTGGTCCAGCCGTCACGAGGTAGCGTCACCGTATTCGATACGGTCTCAGCGGGCGACCAGCAAACTCCACGGTCTTCCACCAGGGTGACTTTATCTTCATAGACGTGTAACCCCACCTGGGGTGTAAGGGGCAGGATGGCTCGTAGGACGGGTGACATGCTTGGTCCAATGTCGAACGGTGAATGACACACACTCTGTCTGACCCTCGTATTTATAGTCCCCACTGTCAATACCACAGCGCCAGGGTCAATAGGGCACAGACTGGTGTGAGGCCAACCAGCCGGCGCTGGTTCCGGCGTGAGCGCTCCTGGTCCATAGCGCGAGCATCAAGGATGGCTGTCATAGTCCAGTAGTGATGAGTGATGGCACGCCTCTCCATCGAGTGCACTCTGTGGAGGACCGTTTCTGTGAACTCGTTCAGGATCTGGCGTCGTCCCTCGTTGTCATCGCCATCTGCAAACATGGACCGGACCACTGCTCGGTAACCCGTGAATGAATTCACCGCGGTGGCATGCTGTAAAATGCGAGTCACACAGGGCTGGATCTCCGTCATGGCTCTGTAGAAATGAAGGTGTGTGATCCCGAGAGACGTGTTTTATAGACCATGTCACACATGCGCGCCTAGACGTCGGGTGTAGTCCGTGATACGTACTATTCTGATGGGTTAGTCCAAAATAGAGAGCAACAACAACAACACAGATTACAGATCAATCCTTTTATTATGCGTGAACATCATAGGAATGCATCTTCTGACCTGTCTGTGGGGTTTTTCCACAATGTCGGTCACCTTCCGGCATTAGCCGCCATTAGCCGCCATTTCCCCACAATGGCGGCCACCTTCCGCCATTATCCGCCATTTTCCAACAATGGCGGTCAGACAAGTCTGGACATGTCCAAACGTCACGCTCCATTCACCCAAACCGGAAGTGACGTCATTTTTACATCCGGGCACTTCGCGTCTGCGCCTGCATTGAGGTATGCATGAGGGTGTCGCTCAGTCGTACACCAGTACACCAGTCTCGATCCTCGACTTGGGGTAGAGTGCGCTAAAAATAGATTACCAGCTAGCGTGCTATAAAAGGGAAGCGACCTGGCCGTTTCATCAGACACTCTGTCAACCACCAAGATGTTCACTTGCACAACTTGCCAGAAGCAGTTTACTCGCCCAGAAGATTTGCGACGCCACGAGGCCTCCACCCACAACGGTACAGTATATACTTGTATAACCTACGCACGGTCATTTAATCGGGAAGATGCTTTACTGCGCCACGAACGCTCACTCCACGAGGGCGCGAAGGAACAATGTAATGAATGTGGTCAACTCTTCAAATGACGCAGTCAGTTAAGACGGCATCAGCGTTTGATTCATGGTCCGTCTCTATGGTTTGGGCGACAACTTCCTACTGAAGAGGAGCCGCGGAAGGTGAGACCCAGTGAAGATAAGCCCGGGGAGACGAACGCCATTGGTGATGCGATCACGGAGAGCCCGCCGATACCCACAGTTCAGAAGAGCCTAGATATCCAGCCAGTCCCTAGCATTGCTGTTGCCAGTCATACGCCTGACGACATCGGACATTTTCTGGAAGATGCAGTGGATATTCCCAGCGATCTGTTACAGGACGCCCATTCAGTGAATGACATCGATCGGCGCCAATGGCCCATGATACGGCACATTTTCCACCGTGATCGCCCCATTTCAGATATCTACAATTTCCCACTGACCCACCTCACCCGTCTACGCAGCTACGTGGAAGCCATCTTCAAAGATCAAACTACGGCCTTCAAATTGAATGTTGCTTTCGGGTACATCTTACGTCACAAAAAGACGGACCAGTTACGGTATTATTATGCCAGTAATAACAGCCATGTGTTTGACCAACCGCTCACCATCATTAACCGGGGGTCACTAGAGACGATGCTGGAGATACTGGACACCGTGGAACTCTTGAGATGGGCACATCGTCAACGCCCCAACATACAATGGGTCGTAGAGAAGGTCACCAATGCCACGTTCTTCCTTACCAAGCTGACCGACCACCACCATCGGTTGAATGCGTCACCCGCGCACTGATGAATACCATAAGATGCCGCACATAGTCTCTATGTCTACATGCTGATCGTTGACTTGAGCTCAGTAAACACTTGTACATAATGTGACGGTGCGTTAAATAATAAAACATGGTGCTTGATATTTCAATTTGTTTTGCTGTGAACATACTAAACATACCCAGGGCGGCTCCCCCAGCCTGGGTATGATGTAACATTGGGGATAATAAACTGTATAAACCTTGATGAACTTGTTGTTATTCATGACAACCGCTTTCCGCTATACTTGGATGAAATATATACAGAATTCCCTGTCTGCGCATGCGCAGAATGGTGACAACGGCCGAGCTACTAGTCCAGTCCGATGCCCCTTCACATAAGCTTCACTTTGATACCTCACTCGACCCCATCGGACCACTATTGGCTTCGCTAGCTCCAAAACGTCTATTTCTATACTACGACCAGACTGCGCATGCGCAGAATGCCGATAGTTCAACCCCACACCCAGCCCATCAGATGCCCCTTCACGAATGCTTCACTTTGATACCTCACTCGACCCCATTGGCCCATTAAGGGCTCCCCTAGCTCCAAAACGTCTAGCGGGATCCATACAGGGTCCTGTTTTCGACACTAGGTGACCACATCCCGACAAAAATGGCCAGTTTTCGACACCGGATGTGCCGCCATCTTGAACATACGTGCCGCCATCTTGGATATGTCCCATAATGCACCGGGTCAAAATACTCGCTTCTGATTGGACGAGAGCTCTGGGACGGATTTGAAATACACGCTTCTGATTGGACGAGAGCTTCGCACACCCAACCCATCAGATGCCCCTTCACGAATGCTTCACTTTGATAACTCATACAACTCCATTGGACCATTATTGGCTCCTCTAGCTCCAAAACGTCTATGTCCATACCCTTGGGCCACCGCGCATGCGCAAAATGCCACTAGTTCAACCCCACACCCACTCCTTCAGATGCCCCTTCACGAATGCTTCACATGGATACCTCATACGACTCCATCGGCCCATTAGGGACTCCCCTAGCTCCAAAACGTCTATGTCCATACCCTTGGGCCACCGCGCATGCGCAGAATGCCACTAGTTCAACCCCACACCCAGCCCATCAGATGCCCCTTCACGAATGCTTCACATGGATACCTCATACAACTCCATTGGATCATTATTGGCTCCTCTAGCTCCAAAATGTCTATGTCCATACCCTTGGGCCACCGCGCATGCGCAGAATGCCACTATTTCAACCCCACACCCACCCCATCAGATGCCCCTTCACCTAAGCTTCACATGGATACCTCACTCGACCCCATTGGACCATTAGTAACTCCCCTAGCTCCAACACGGCTATGTCCATACCCTTGGGCCACCGCGCATGCGCAGAATGCCACTATTTCAACCCCACACCCACCCCATCAGATGCCCCTTCACCTAAGCTTCACATGGATACCTCACTCGACCCCATTGGACCATTAGTAACTCCCCTAGCTCCAACACGGCTATTTTCATACCCTTAGGCTACACGAGTTGCCTCCCTTGCGTCAATGTGTGCAGATGGCGCTACGGTCGACGCCGTGATATGGAAAGGGCATCCCCACACCATCCTGGAGCCGCCATTTTGTTTGTTGTTTTCTTGCGGAGATACACGGGACAATAAACACTTGACCCTAGGGTGGTACAGATGCTAGACTGATCCTATTAACATGGTACAACACCTATAGATTATGTTTATTACTAGGACGTCAGCGAAATACTAGTACCCATCCTCCGCATGGCAGAACTGTACAACCCAGAACAAGTCTAGACATGTCTTGATCTCCCACTCGATGCCGCCATCTTAAACCCACCATCCATCCCACCACCCACCACCACAGCCGCCATCTTAAACCCACCATCCATCCCACCACCCACCACCACAGCCGCCATCTTAAACCCACCATCCATCCCACCACCCACCACCACAGCCGCCATCTTAAACCCACCATCCATCCCACCACCCACCCACCACAGCCGCCATCTTAAACCCACCATCCATCCCACCACCCACCACCACAGCCGCCATCTTAAACCCACCATCCATCCCACCACCCACCACCACACGCATGCGCACACCGCCCCAATACCGCCACATTGCTGTGACGTCACAAAAGGTTCTGCGCATGCGCAGTGAAGCGCTGTTGACTCGAAATGCTCGGTGTATACTACTCACGCCATCTATGATTTAATGTCCGTAAATATACCTGAGTCAATACATCTATTACACCAACATACAAGCCCCAGTTTTACTAGTCAATAAATCACATTGAAAATGAATCTGACAAAATTCATTAGATTATCAGTATAATTTCTTTGGTGAGATTAAAATAGAACAGAAAGACATTGTTATAACACAAACTGCTGGTGTGTATGCATATATATATTCACTTAGAAAAACTCGGCGATACGGTATGAATATATTATTGTTCGAGAGGCTTGTAAATAGGCCGGACAAATCGGGAAGAAGACTAACGGAGAAGAGATAGAGGGATTAACTGAGACTATAATAAGACACATAAAGACAACCATCAAGGAAAAGGCAAGAGGATTTACACAATTTCTAACAGACTAGAGGTTTGTAGCAACTCATTTTGGTTATACTATGATTTAATAGAATAATGATGCAGAGTAAGCCAAGATTGAGCACCCACGCGTATGTGTAGCTGTTGTGTTTGCGTTTCAAAATCTTGAACATTTACATCTATGAAGGTTTAGGACAATTATTGAATAGCAGTCCGAAATCATCGATTATATATTAATGCTTAAAGTGCTCGTGTGATCAAACACCAAAGCCAAAGACTTGTAACCAGGACATATATTCTTGTAAGCCCAATACAAAGAACAGGGTATTAGTCGCCATTTGGTGACTCTCGCTAAAATACAGTACAGTAAGCAACAGTAACGTGAAAGATTACAATTAGGCATTTTGCTGAATAAGACGAGTATCGTGAGTTTTGGTGGCTTGATGCGTCTGATTGCTACAGCCTGTTGGTGCTAACGTTATAATACGAATTAGGTCTTTGGATTATGGACGCGGAAATTCTTTAATGGACGACGGCTGAATATTGAATGACGGACTAGACGCTTGTATTATTGACCTTCTCCTCATGAGCCTGCGTCTGTATATTTCATAATGAATAAAAAAGATATCTAGATATCAGTCCAATGAGTTATTGATAGACATGAATTCATATAGACTATATGTATCTCCGATGTGGAGGATTAGAAAATAACATGCCATGGCGGTGGGACAATATCGGCGTACTGACATGATTTTACATCTGACATTCAAATTGCATCCTTCTCATAGACACCCCAAGGCCCAAGAGTGAATCTTGTGATGTGCTGCATCTCAGCCACGCCTACACCTTTATTTTAGATGGTCATGTGGACATCTTGATGGAAATGACCACACTGTACTGCACCATCTGGAACACAAATATTGAAGAATAAATAAAACGCAAAATTAAAAACATGGCGGAAAACGATGCCGGCGTACTGACAACAAGTCATATGACACCACAGACATACACACTGACTGCGTATTTCTAAAAACATCACAAGAACCAATTGATCCTTGTGATGATTTGTATCCCAGCCACGCTTTTATTGTAGATGTTCATGTGGACATCTTGAATTACATGACCACACGGCCACTAGCACGGGCTTGAGCGGTATTTGATACAAATTTTTCAGAGTGATGTTACCGCCAGATAGAAAAAACGACCCAAGCGAGGGAGTATTTATACATTTGCAAGTTTGTTTGCAGGACAAATACCTGTGAGGCCCGACGCCGACCGCCGACTATTCGCGTACCACGTCAAACTTATCAGTAGAACACAAGTTTAATGTAGTTTGTTGTCGGTACTATATTCGGAGTCACACCACTACATCTTGAAGTCTTAGAACTATTGCGAATGATACGTGAGCTTTTATATTGAATCTTCTACTCTCAAGTCTTTATTTCAGAGATGGGTATGAAATCAGTATCTCTTTTCCTCAAGATCGCCGTGTTGGTGGCGGGATTGGCGTTACTGTTTCATATCATTGGATACGGAACAAATTCCTGGCAAAAATCTGAACTTGATGGTCGTATATTGGCGGAAGAAGGACTTTGGAGTACGTGTAATTATGCTTTGGGCCTCGGTTGTGGTGAATACACTGTGACTGGAACCACGAAAGTTGCTGGTAAGTCATACCCCTAGACCGGTTATCTCTCCTTTATTTCAATACTAGCCGACTACGTTAGCCCACACTTGACAAAACTTTAGTAATCTGGATGTTTCAGACTGAATCGGGAAGCTAGCATCTCCATTGAAAAGCGCGCGAGCTACTTTCGGCTCTACTCTTGGCATATTGTGGAAATACCCGTCTATACCTCAGTAACTGAATACCTGAGGATTACATCAGTCGAACAATCATCGTCGGACGCCATTTTGCTCCACTTGTTTAAATAAATGCGCTTGTTAATACCACGAAACCTATTAATATTTGTAGGGGTTTTTATCTATACGGTCAATGAGGAGGTTTTTATCTATACGGTCAATGAGGAGGTATTAATATTTGTAGGGGTTTTTATCTATACGGTCAATGAGGAGGTTTTTATCTATACGGTCAATGAGGAGGTATTAATATTTGTAGGGGTTTTTATCTATACGGTCAATGAGGAGGTTTTTATCTATACGGTCAATGAGGAGGTATTAATATTTGTAGGGGTTTTTATCTATACGGTCAATGAGGAGGTATTTTATCTATACGGTCGTGAGGAGGTAAGTAATATTTGGGGGGTTTTTATCTATACGGTCAATGAGGAGGTATTAATATTTGTAGGGGTTTTTATCTATACGGTCAATGAGGAGGTATTAATATTTGTAGGGGTTTTATCTATACGGTCAATGAGGAGATATTAAATAATATTTGTGGGGTTTTTATCTATACGGTCAATGAGGATTATTGTGTTAATATTTGTAGGGTTTTTATCTATACGGTCAATGAGGAGGTATTAATATTTGTAGGGGTTTTTATCTATACGGTCAATGAGGAGGTATTAATATTTGTAGGGGTTTTTATCTATACGGTCAATGAGGAGGTATTAATATTTGTAAGGGTTTTTATCTATACGGTCAATGAGGAGGTATTAATATTTGTAGGGGTTTTTATCTATACGGTCAATGAGGAGGTATTAATATTTGTAGGGGTTTTTATCTATGGTCAATGAGGAGGTATTAATATTTGTAGGGGTTTTTATCTATACGGTCAATGAGGAGGTATTAATATTTATGGGGGTTTTTATCTATACGGTCAATGAGGAGGTATTAATGGCTGTAGAGGTTTTTATCTATACGGTCAATGAGGAGGTATTAATATTTGTGAGGTTTTTATCTATACGGTCAATGAGGAGGTATTAATATTTGTAGGGGTTTTTATCTATACGGTCAATGAGGAGGTTTTTATCTATACGGTCAATGAGGAGGTATTAATATTTGTAGGGGTTTTTATCTATACGGTCAATGAGGAGGTTTTTATCTATACGGTCAATGAGGAGGTATTAATATTTGTAGGGGTTTTTATCTATACGGTCAATGAGGAGGTATTAATATTTGTAGGGGTTTTTATCTATACGGTCAATGAGGAGGTATTAATATTTGTAAGGGTTTTTATCTATACGGTCAATGAGGAGGTATTAATATTTGTAGGGGTTTTTATCTATACGGTCAATGAGGAGGTATTAATATTTGTAGGGGTTTAATCTATACGGTCAATGAGGAGGTATTAATATTGTAGGTTTTTATCTATACGGTCAATGAGGAGGTATTAATATTTGTAGGGGTTTTTATCCTATACGGTCCAATGAGGAGGTATTAATATTTGTAGGGTTTTATCTATACGGTCAATGGGAGGTATTAATATTTGTGAGGTTTTTATCACTTACGGTCAATGGGGAGTATTAATATTTGTAGGGGTTTTTATCTATACGGTCAATGGGGAGGTATTAATATTTTGTAGGGGTTTTTATCTATACGGTCAATGAGGAGGTATTAATATTTGTAGGGGTTTTTATCTATACGGTCAATGAGGAGGTATTAATATTTGTAGGGGTTTTTATCTATACGGTCAATGAGGAGGTATTAATATTTGTAGGGGTTTTTATCTATACGGTCAATGAGGAGGTATTAATATTTGTAGGGGTTTTTATCTATACGGTCAATGAGCAGGTATTAATATTTGTAGGGTTTTTATCTATACTGTCAATGAGGAGGTATTAATATTTGTAGGGGTTTTAATCTATACGGTCAATGAGGAGGTATTAATATTTGTAGGGGTTTTTATCTATACGGTCAATGAGGAGGTATTAATATTTGTAGGGGTTTTTATCTATACGGTCAATGAGGAGGTATTAATATTTGTAGGGGTTTTTATCTATACGGTCAATGAGGAGGTATTAATATTTGTAGGGGTTTTTATCTATACGGTCAATGAGGAGGTATTAATATTTGTAGGGGTTTTTATCTATACGGTCAATGAGGAGGTATTAATATTTGTAGGGGTTTTTATCTATACGGTCAATGAGGAGGTATTAATATTTGTAGGGGTTTTTATCTATACGGTCAATGAGGAGGTATTAATATTTGTAGGGGTTTTTATCTATACGGTAATATTTGTAGGGGTTTTTATCAATACGGTCAATGAGGAGGTATTAATATTTGTAGGGGTTTTTATCTATACGGTCAATGGGGAGGTATTAATATTTGTAGGGGTTTTTATCTATACGGTCAATGGGGAGGTATTAATATTTGTAGGGGTTTTTATCACGGTCAATGAGGAGGTTTTCTGAACTGACTATCAAATTGTTTAATGTATCTCCACATGATTTCTTAAATCTGTACTTGACTGAATCATGACTGAATCGGATCATGACTGAAGAGTATCATTGTTTCAATGGCCAGTTAGAATCTTGGATGATTCGCCTCTTAGAATCGTCGGTTTTCGTTATAGGTTATTATAGGTTATAATGTACTTTGTGTGCATCTAAAATGGCTGTGAGTGTGTCATAGTGTCTGATATTTTCCTGCTCTCCGTGGTTTACTGATGATGAGCAACAAAACGGCATTGAATTCAAACTGGTAGCCAAAATATTTCGTCTGTTTTCATAGCAAAAGACGACAGCAAAGTCTCATCTAAGTTCAAAACCAAATATCCTATTGCATTTCATTAGATTTATCCGCAGATAAAATATAACCAGCTATAAAATACCCATTCAACAGGCCTTTCATAATACCACTGGTAAAGAATCAAAGCAATGCTGCTGTTTTATCAGTATCTCATTTCAGGGGTTCAATATTCTATGAAAATCACATTAAATGAAGTGTGTGGAACTGAAGTACAAATATTTGCACATTTTACAATGACAGAATTGTGCTGTGCTTTTCAATTAACAGAGTTATCTGATTTTGTTCCTACCGAAAGGTTCATAAAATGACCATTTCATTGTATACTCTTTTATCTCCCTTCGGCTGTATGTCTGAATATCGATGAATTTGATAGATACTGAAAATAATAGCTTATCAATATGTGGTGCCCTTGTACCATAAATAATACAGATATTTTTACACTGATAGCTTTGTCACATTCCAATAATATTTCGATATTTCCTCCACCTCATCCACAAATGTATATTCAACATTCGAGTAGTTAAATTGAATCAGGAAATGAATACACCCACAGCAGAACCTATTAAAGTTTTCACCTTGTGACACTATTTCAATCATATAGAACACGAAGAGCCTTGTTCCTCTCTTTAACCGGTTTAATTACGAAGATTCTCTATATGCCCGACATGTGTGATATGTTAATAAGTCCGTAGTACAAGCGACCATTCATGAATCTGAACGTTTTCGCTTCACTAATTTTTAGCCATCTGCATTTTATACGGTCGTGAAACAGATATCCACACACATATTTATACAGTATATATGCAGAGAATTTACGTCTTTGACATCACACGACGGTTATTCAACCGGTAGATCTAGATTTTATTCAGAACGATTAAAATCAACGCCTACAACGAGAGAATAACTCGATATGTTTATGATCTCATTTCGCAGTGGAAGTGGAATATTAACTGAATGATTTATTCAATATGGGACGAATTTACTTGGCTCAGATTAACGACGAGTGTGAGTTGGATCACTCTCTCCATGCGAATTCTGAGCTCATCCCAGCCTAGTATAATAAACCATATCACATTCAAACGGAATCCCATCCGGATTAGCACAGCTTTCATGTAAGGCATTATCCACAACATCTGACTGGGAAGATAATGTATAGGCCACGTACATAAATATCAACTCATCAGCTCATTGGAGATGATTTTTGAGGCCGTTTAAGTTTATCCTCAGGAATAAACAGTAGGTGAACATTGTCGTTCATCAAATGTGTATGGTTTTGTTTGCTAAAAATGGGTAACCATGTTGAATAAAGCTCTTCGGTTTTACAGTAGGGGTGTATATCTTGAAGATATCGCACGTTTGAGGTCATTTAGGGTCAAATTTGGGGTCAGATGAAATCAAATCAAATGTGTATCCATGTGATAAGTTTCACGAGCAGTAGGTTTTGGGAAAATGATAGAAACAATACGGATTTTAGCCACCGCAGTAATTTCGGCCAGTTCTGAGTGTCGAATAAGATAAACCAATATATAATTGCTTTTCACCTAATAGTTATAGAGCTGTTTGTTATGAATGCCTATCCGCTATAGAGCCCTTGTTATAAGCGATAAGGTTTATGAATATGGATTATAGTAAATGAAGTTGATAGCGTTACCATTTAGGATAACTCGGGGTCAAAATCGAGGTCAAATGAGATCAAATCTTTTTCATGAGTTTTCATTCACTCATGGTGGCGTTGTTTTGCTTCATTTTGGAGATCAAAACTAGTCCAAATAAGTTGATTCGATCAGATTCAGATTGGACAGTTAATGTCAACTGGAAATTGACAACTAGGGGTCGTCTGGCGGTCACGATATTTTCTGAAAGCTATCGATTCAGGGAGTTAGAATTTAGTGTGAATTGCGTTCGTTGGTTTCGTACAATTTTTTTTTTTCTTTGAAATGATTTTATGACAGTTCAAAGTTCAATAATTCGAAAATATTCAAAAGAAAAACGACGCTTCAACTAAAAGGATGGATAACTTTGAACGGGTGACAAAAAAGAAACGAGGCACTCTTATTTAGTTCTAATACATATATAGAGCGTCGTGTCCAAATTTCATAGCATACAGGAGTTATTAGAAGGCAAATCTGAAAAAAGTTGGGTTCCGAATCAGGTCAAAATTTATATAATTGGGTTCCCCAATTGGATGGTGACATTTGTCACTTGGGTATCCATAGATTGGTTGTGTATTGGTGGAGGTGTTATGCATGAGTTTGATTTCAAAGGGGCCTGCAAGCTGATTTCAGTTAATATTTTGAAATTGGTTTGCATTAAGCCTTATCAAACATGAAACTCATTTAGCATGGGAACTCATTTGTATACACATATCTATTTGTTCGATCTGAACTCATTTTAACCCAACCTGGCCCTGAAGCTGTATATACATGTACCGGCACTTGTAGCGCAGGTTTTCAGACATCACTTTGGAGGTGTGCAAAAGTGGAACCAACAATGGATGGTTGAATAAAGCTTGATAACATTGTCCTCCATGTTTATGTTATTTGACTCGATATGGACCTAACTGGTTATTTTCGAATTGATGCGTACCAGCGCCTATGTCCTACCCTACATCAGATAAGTTAGCATGTGTCATATCGAGCGGTCCTTGAGTGAATCACCATCAAAAAAATATTTTACATCTATTTTGACCTCATTTCACCCTAAAAACCGACCTTATTAGGTCAATTTGAAATTGATATGGATCCGTACCTATACTTTCACTCTAATTAGTACTAATTTAGCATGAAAAGCTGTCTGTTTGAAATTAGCCGAGAAGACGTTTTTCATGTATGTGAACCGCATTCAAATTGCGAAATTTCTCAATATTCGCCTGGTTATATAATGATATCCACTCGTGACGGAAACCTTATCTCATAAGATACTAATTTAGCATTTGTAACAAGCAAAGCCACGACCTTTCGTCTGAAACAAAGAAACAGGATACAAACATAGCTGCCGTTTTCCAACAATGAGTATATCAGGTCAGCAAACTGTGGCCTGTATATTCCAGTAAACACAAGCAATCAGAATTATTAGTAATATACTGCTGAAATACCGGTCAAATTTTATTTCTCGCCAATTTCCAACCGCCAGCAAATCAAAATTCTCAGTGACCTTAGATTAATCTAAATCATTGATGTTGAGAGTTGATGTGTAGTAATATAGACTCACAACCCGTTAATGAGTGGGGCATAATAATCAGCATCTTCGTCTTACTGGGTCAAAATGGAGATACTACACGTATAAGTGTATGCGTTGTAGTTGTATGCGCAGCCCGTCAAGCTTCATGAATCGTTGGTTTTCTGCATTCCTACGCTAACTGTGATAATCCTGAGGTGCAATAACATTATCATTTCATTGACGTAAATCTCATGCTTTTGTTTGGAAGCAGTATCACACATAAAATTTGAGTTTTAAATTATTAGTGCTTCTATCAATTGATAACAATTAAAGCTCTGGGGAACCACTGAGCCTCCTATTTTACAACAACAACTGGAAAAGCGGATAGAACCATCTGCGGAATCATCGCTTAGCTTTCCATTAAAAAGAGTTATCTGTATTACACGTACATGCTCATCTTTTTTAGTTTCACGGCTTGTAAAATGCCACTCAAAGGATTTGTTTTATTGGAGAAAAATCTTATAAATATATATATAAGTAATGAACTACGGTGATCAGTATATATGTAGATTATGTCTATTTCATCGGTGCTCGTAGGGTTTCTATTACTCGCTACTAGGAATATCACACTGGACATCTTGCTCTGGGTTCGAGGGAATCGAATAATCTGTCATCATGAACATGTGACTGAGATACAGTTTCACTCTGGAATATGTCTTAATATGCAGTCATGATTGTGATCAAATAATCAAGTGTTTAATAAAGAACAGTTGCCAATGCTGGGAAAGAATAAGAAACTACAAGGTTATGTGATGTTGTTTTGCTGGCATCATTGAAACTGTCAAACGCTTCTATCAAGAAACAAGAAACCAACTCGAGTAGACAGGCATTTCTTTTTTAATCTTTCTATCCATATAACTAATTCCATTGCAATCCCTGTATTTTCAGATGAGCTTCGAACAGTTAGGGCGTTATGCACCATTGCCCTAATAATGCTGATTGTGGTTGCTGCGGTAACGTTTTTGTCACTGTGTCTTGCGTTTCTGAGGAATAAGCTGTTCGGATTGCTGAATATGCTGACAGCACTCGCTGCAGGTAAGGGTTTTGGCATAAATGTTTGTTCTCGCAGGCTTTGGCATAAATGTTTGTTCTCGCAGTATTTATAATTTTTGTGACCAATCAGCCTTTGAAGTACAGGAAATGGTGAATGTCTATAGCTCCTCGGACGAGCCCCAAGTGGTTACGTTTGCACTTATCACCACTCTGCATAATAACTCACGATGCAGTGTTGAATTACTGGCACAAATGTTTGTACTCGCATTATCATTATTGAACAAATGGCATTTATTATTGTTATGACCAATCATCTTTTCATGCTGGGTATTATGGACATGTATATTGTATTATGGACATGTATATTGTATTATGGACCACAGGCATTTGATAAGGGTCAGTATAAGATGGGTATCTCAGTAATATCCTAATTATCCGTGGTAGTTATGTATCTACATATATGGACCCCACCAACTAAGGTCGCAGACAAGGTACCGCACTGTCCATTACAACCCGAATTTAGATAGAAATTTCCAAGGGAAAAGTCACAGTTCATACTTTGCACATACCTTTCATCCATTAAATGATGTTTGTTGAACATACCTGCTGCATTGATACACGGCATTTGATAGGCCAATATCGCTGTCTCTCTGTTGTTGCTGTAGAAGTCAAGATTTCCGCATTCCATGGAATGACCGTAGCAACCAGTGCATTGACCAATCAAACGACTCGTACTTGTTACGTTTCGGAAAACGTTGTTAAGAGAATTTCAGACAAGATGGCGAGTGATTTACCTTCACTCCGTGTTAGAAGAATGGGGTATATATAACATTATGTCAATAGTGAGTATATAAAGTTTTATTCGTTACTACACCGACACAAAAGTCAATTGTGATTCATTTATCAATGAATAACTAACTGTGGGCCAGAGATCATCCATCCATACTGACTCCATGTTGCTAGTAGATGGGGTAGGCTATATATAACAGCATGAGAAGGGCGAATACACTACACATACATATCATTTTAATCATTACAAAGAAAAATTGGCAACTGATGACAACCCATCCATTACTGACCCGTATCAAATGCCTGTGTTATGGACATGTATATTGTATTATGGACATGTATATTTTCCCGGACGAGCCCCAAATTGTTACGTCTGCACCTTTTTAATGCACTATTTAATCTAGAGGACAGCAAGCGACAGAACTATCATTGCGCCTGAATGTCTGAGGAATTCAAACTTCAACCAGCGGATATTTACCATATCTTAGAGTAGGTTATGTTTACGAGATCCTTTGGGTCCGAAAAGCCATGCAGGAAATCTCCAGTACTGGATGCTCTGCTGAATAGCTATCAATATCACATAAGCTTATATTACACAGCTGAATTCGTTCAGTTATTCATGATACAAAACCATATACCTCAGTTTTTTTCCTCGATTGAAAGTTATGAACGTTCCATATGGAAAGCTGAAGAGTTTGAAAAGCAATAGAATAACTTAAATGACAACATTTTGTAAAAGATGCTATCTGGTGGATTCTATCACGTAGCATGAGTATGCCGAGTTTCTGAGATTTTGCACAAAATGTATCACTTATTAGCGACTTTAAAAGACCATAGTTTCATCAAATTCTACTAGTTCGATTATCTCAAAGCAAAATAAACAGTCATTGATCAATTTAGATTGCCCGAATCGATCACCGCTGTATATGCATTCCAAACAGCACAGGAATGAGTTTGCACTGTAATTCAAGTTAATCCTTTGAAAATACTATCTTGGCCCGATAGTAGCGGGCGGTGCAGGACTGATGCCTGGTTGACCTCATGAGTTCTGTTTTGTTAATCGGGTCTCTTTGCTATCTTTTTAACCTAGGAAATATTTTTAATCGATAATAATTGGACTATTTTCGACCTGAAATTATAAATGTAAGATTCGTGGTCCTTGAAATAATAGAAAAATTTGAGCAATATTTCTAAAATTTACACCATTTAACAATAGTTAAAAAAAACGCCCGGAAAAATGAACCAGAACTTACGTGTTGACCCACACATCAATGCACCTGTTACTGCAACCGGACAAGGTAGTATTGTCTAAGGGTTAATTAGATTATAGTACAAACCCGGGATTGGACATTTTCATGCAAAATAATTGGTGGATATATAGTTCAGTAGTTAATTTAATAATATGTGAACACGCCGATACACCCCGAGCAATACATATTAGAGAAACTCACTACATCGCCAAGCAATATGTAAGCATATTATGGTCAGAAGATCAAATATTATTATTATAATCTGTCTGAAATTCACTGGCCTAGACTTAAAGTTTTGCTCACGATGGTATTGTAGATGTTATCAACCCTGAAATACATTATTTCGTGTCTTTCACAGTTTGTCTGATCATCTTCTAAATTGCCCCACAGTGTGTTGATGAACAATATCCTTGGGAACACAACACTACCAGATTCGCTGTAATGTTTGAGTATATAGAATAAACTAAGCTAGATTAATTAACCTACATAAGCTTGTCACGATACGATTAATCTGTTTTTTTAGATATGAATGTAAGTACTTGCTGTATATGACATCTGTGATGTTCGGACAACTATATGTAAACATCTACTGTAGATATCATCCATATAACCCTAGGGCTTTGTCGAAATAAATAAATCATTGTATTCAAGGTTTAACAACCATTACAATTGCATCAACTTATGAATTTGACATACCTGCCGTTATATGCACCTGTACAGTCAAGCTTAGCCAATCAATTCCCTATTTTGAGTAGGCGACTTTCCACGAATAATGAGTACAAGTAACTGGTCAACTGACCCCCAGAGGTCTGCAGATATGACCTATATGCTTGGGCATCAACCAATCAAAGGATGTCGGGGATGAGTAAAAGATAAAATGAAATACATGTAACTAAAATATGACTCTCATAATTGCCTGCCACGTCTATGGAAATCATCAGTTTGAGGTCAACTTCCGACATACATATGTCTGGTTTTAATCATACGAGTGCTCATTCACCCCCATGGCTCATTCACCTCCATGGGTTCATTCACCCCCAAGGGTTAGTTTATAGGGATAGGGAGATCGCGTGCCCTTTGTATAGTACTCATCGCGCATGCGCAGTCGACCCATCCTAATGTAGGGTGCAAGCCTGGCCCATGGAATCTCAGGTAGCGAAAACACCAGGTCTCTCGCCCCACCCTATCCCGCGCCACACCTATAGGGATAGGGAGATCGCGTAGCCTTTCTATACTACTCATCGCGCACTATTCATCGCGCATGCACAGTCGACCCATTCTACTGTAGGGTGTAAGCCTGGCCCATGGAATCGCAGGTAGTGAAAACCCCAGGTCTCTCGCCCCACCCTATCCCGCGCCACACCTATGCGACCCGCTGTGCAGTGAGTAAAGCGGAGTAGGAGGAGGAGTAGTAGGAGGAGGAGTCGGACACGCCACGGATTATACTAGGTAGGTGTAGAAGTAGAAATTTGATTCGTCATTTAACATTGATTGTAAAACAATGCTTCACCATTCTATTCTCTAGGAGGTATCATCATAGTGGCTGTGATTATATACGGTGCAGACCTGATCCCCGCCAACACGAACGTGACAGCGTCATGGTCTTTAGCGCTCTCAGTCATCGGAGCTGTACTGTCGATAGCGGCAGGAATCCTTATCGGCATTGGTGTCTTCTGTGGCGGATCATCATCTGAGAGCTCATAAACCATATATCTACATGGAGTAAAACAGGTGCGCGTTGCCCTGCAAACTACAACGCTTACAATGTACTGATATGTTTCATCTGTGTCATAGTATTATATGGTAACAATCCTATAAAATTGGATTCAATGTCACTTTCAATGACTTTGATAGATCGACCAAGCTTTTTGCAACAGTTGGCAAGATAGCTACATTTGGAATGGTCCGTCCTGGATGATGGGATTTAAAGCCAATATATCCACCCAGTTGAAATGGAGAGAAAGAAAGGGATCTTAATTTATTATGTGTGGGCCTAATTTCTCGAGTTTTCAGTCCATTGCCTGATGTATGAAAGATGCATACTCGTACCAAATAGCTAGTATTACCACTAATAGAAATTTCCGACAAACAACACAAGCTAAACTCTCTCTGTACGGTATAGATTAGCTTGTATCTAATAAAAATAGAAATGACAACCTATAATGGTACATCTTTTTAAGTTTATTTTGATGTCATTAATTAAAGGCGCAAAACTGAGCAAACATTTCAAATCTGAAGAAAAGTGAGTACTAGAACTTTCTCGGGATATTGTCACTACACAACACGTTTCATTTACCATACATTTCATGCAGTGGGACATGCTCGCGAAGGTTGCTCAAATGTATTGGAAATGTATGTTAAATGGTTGCTACAATCATTTACCATACATTCCCCATTTATCTGAGTGGCCTTCACAAGTATTTCCTACTACAGAAAATGTATTGTAAACACAACTTTTTGTGTAGTTTGTTGCTCTTCAATTAACCAAGCGACTTCTTTTTTGTTACTTCTCTTTATTTTGTTCCCTTGCTAATGCATTTTATTCAGTTAATTAATAATAATACACTTTATTTGAAGAGGTTTAATTACAATGTCTGGTTAACCAGGGATAATGTTCTCCAGGGCCCTTTGTGCGACACTGAAGTGGGATTCTGATAGGAATTTGGAGTAACCTTTGTGTATATCTGCGAAGAGGAACAATGTGCTTTCAGTACCTACTGGTATACGGCTAAGTGGTTCGACATATTGAGTGCTTCTGTAAATTATTTGTGTTCATTTAGATGTGTTATGGAGTTTGGTTTCATATTTTAGTTGATACTCTCTAAGTCATCTCATAATATTTACTAAAATCCTCATTGTACGTAATGTCAAAAGTGTACTCTATTCTCATTGAAATGGAAGCATTACATTTATACACAAAATGGAAGACGATTTGAGGTTGTTGGCGTTTTTATTCGTTACCTTCAAATCTTATCGAGGAAGGAAGGGATATGACGTCTCATCACAAGGACTGATGAACAGTCGAGACACCGGAGAACACCTTATGGTCATCATTTATACAGAGATTATACAGAGGAAATATTCCATTCGGGGCATTCGATCTGGTGCCCAAGTCTTTGTGGCGGTCCTACACACTCCGTCTCTCAAGACGGTGTACCCGAATCCTGCTATACCGAATTTGATTGCCACTGGAGAGCAATAGAACGTATAACAACTGCTCACGATTAGCCTGATTTGTAATGTTACGATATCTAGACTTTGAATCACATTTTGCTGCTAGACTTCTGGACAATCTGTATTAGTTATACCAGAAGTTCATGAAACTATTTGATGGACTTCTGGTTATACAGATTGCAAAAATTCTTTCCAACAGAAGCCGCGATCAGATAATGCCAAAACAATACGGTACCACGTGCTTTCTAATGGGGGCTCTCATTGATTTGAGAGGAAACTAATCAAGTACTCGTTCACAGAACCACTCAATCGGGGCTAAATTGTCTGAGACTGTCGAAATAAGCTTTGAAAGAGTTGCATCCCTTTATATTCTGCCGACACCATTCCGTCTTTTGTGATTTCGAATCCTCCATGTTAGTTTATTTTAACCGGGCTCTGTCGATAATAACTATGCTACCAGATTTCACCATGATGTTCCTATCTACAAATCGGTTCCCGGTATTAGTTTATTTACCTGAATTTCTTCAACGTTTCTGTAGAATGATATTCACACCAGGCACACTTGGATTGGCAGTGGGTAGCTGGGCTGGCGGAGATCTATAACCTTGGTGGCGGATCATCGTCATCATCGTCATCAAAGCGCATAAATCATCTACATTGCGCAAAACTTGGACTCCAAGTCTCATAATGTATTAATATCTTTGTTTTATGTCATAATAAGATCTGAATAGAATCGTATAAAAGTGGTTTCATGGTCAACCCAAATGACTCTGATAGACCGAGCCAGCGTTTTGCCTCAGTTGGCAAGATAGCTAAATATTGATTGGTCTATTCGGTATGATGGGATTCAAATCCAATGATTTCACCCATATGGAACAGGGAAAAGAACAGGAATCTTGATTTATTAAGTTTGCACAACATGTCTCGAGTTTTCAGTTCATCGCCTGATGTATAAATGCTAATGCATATTTGATAGCTATAGTCTCGTTTCAGGCCGCGTTATCTGGCAGGGAATCGTTTGACTCTTTCACCGTTAATATAAATGTACTACGAACAACACAAGCTACGCTTTAAAGTACGAGATACATCGACTCTTATATGATACATAATATACCACAGATGTCTGAAAATAATGATTCATTTTGACGTCACATTATTTAAAGGTGGGAATTTGAGTAAACCTTTCAAATATCTACACAAATGAACAGTTAAGACCAGGACATTCTCCGACTAATGTTTCTTTTCAACCAAACCATTTGTTGTGAATCACTTCTCGATATTTTTTTCGTGTATATATATATTTCATTGTGTTTACCCTATCAATTGTAACATTTGTTCGAGGATAGAATGGGGTCCTGATAGGTATATAGAGTAAACTTTATGTATATCTGAGTAGATTAATCTCCAAATATCAATATATTACACAAAATTCAACTGAGTTCTTTCTGTACTTATTAGAAATTACGGATACACGGTGTGAAATTCGGTGTGCTTTTGTAAATTATTTGTGTATAGAGATGTTTTATAGAGATTGAGATACTCTCATACTGACGAAGACTAAATATTACATGTAACATGGAGATACTATTAACTTACTTTTATTTTATTATGGAAGTTTCTTGATGCTTCGTGTAAAGAAATGTGGCAGGTAATATCTCACCATGGTTACGTATTTTAGTTGATAGCCGCTAATTCATCTCATATCATTTACTGAAGCCCTCAGCGTAGGTAATGTCATACGTGTACTCTATTCAAATTAAACTGGTGATGTTACATTCATACACAAAATGGAAAAACATTGGAGGGTGTTGGCTTCTTTATTTCCTTACTTTTAACTCTTATCATGAGAGAGGGGGCGCCACATGTATTGGCTGCTTTGAGGACTTCTCATCACAAGGGTACACCTTGCTGAGGCACCTGAGGATCCCTCCTGGTCATTATTTTGTATTCCGTGTTGCCCGGAAACGTTCTATTCTGACCATTTTCGCTATACGAGTGTTCCTTTGTTCCAATGGAATCCCTATCCACCTTGTCTCTCACGACGATGCTCACGGATCATAGTGTACATCGAATTTGATTGCCACTGGAGGGCAATAGAAGGTACCACAACCGTTCAAAATCAGCTTGATCTGTTATGCTACGAAATTTAGAAGTTGAATCACATTTGGCTCTTAGACCTCTGGACATTCTGTACCTTCATTTACATACTGAAATGGGAAGCATCTTTCTAGCAGAAGCCGCTATTAGCTATTGACAAACTATAACTTGCTGCCGCGTGCTATATAATGGGCGCTCCCATTTATTGAGGAGAAAAATAACGAAGTTCAAGTGCTTGTTCACAGGCCCAGCCATTCGGACCGAAAGAAAAGGGTCATTTGGCTGCGACGGTCGAAATCGTCTGTGCAATAGTTTTGTCCTTTTATATTCTGCCGAAACTATTCCGTCTTTTGTGGTTTCAAATCCGCCATGACAATTCCTTTTAGCCGGGCCCTGTCGATGATAGCTATCATACCAGATGTTTATCATGATGTTCCTATCTTCAAGTCAGTTACCATTATTAGTTTATTTACATGAATTTCTACTGCGTTTCTGTAGAATAATATACAACAGGCACACTTGGATTGGCAGTGAATAGCTGATTGAGATTGCCTACAATCTTTTTCGGCTTAGAAATTTGGTATTCGTCATAGGTCGAGGATAGGAAATAATTACCAAGTGTGTATCCGTGTAAGCAGATCAATCTTTGTCCTCTTATAAATACAACTATATGCAGAAATGATTACAAATGATAATTCCAAAGTCAGTTTCTTCTCATTCACCGAACTATATGTGGATGATCATGATTTGGAGAATGCTTAGTCCTATATAGGTGATGACGTGACGGTTAATATTCACTCACCTTCAATGAGCTTGAAGGAAACGATCGATAGTCCAAATGGAGTCTCATATCTAGACCTATAACTATAGATGGAACTTACTATCACGTCTATTCTACAAGGTAGATAATTACAATTTTGAAATTATCAAATACCCAATCCGGTAAAGTAACATCCCGGAATGGCCTGTAAATGACTTGCAAATATATCGCTTAGTAGTGTTTGCTTGATCCAGTGGAAGATGTGATGATTTGTCACAAAGGTTTCTCAAATTTTGTGATAAAATCACACTCTGATAGCGAAACACGATCGTACCTTGCAAGATCTATGAGGCTACGTTTGGTAACGTGTCTACTTCCGCTTAACTCGAAGCTAGGGGCCGTATGAACATCGAATAATACAGTATATTCACCATGTTCATATGTACAGACACAACCAATGCGTGACTGAGATACAATATACTACAGATACAAGCATCAGGTCCGACATTCATAAGCCAGCTATTGTCCATGAAGAATTTCCGCGTACGTAATCGAAAATCCTTATTCGTAAGACCATACTACCACTAAATTCCACACACAGCTTAAAATATATTATGTACACACGAACCAGTTTCTTGCAAGAGAGAATCTGTCAATTGTTTTCAGCGATGCCGAAATTTTCCTGTCGTCAAAGCCGTATCACTGATCTATGGATCCCGCTTGTAAAATCGTACGATAAAAGAACACTGGTCAGTGATAGGATAGTGAACATCATGGTATCTTACCGTCATCACTGAATACTGTTGAGCATTTCTGTGGTCCTGGCAATCTACTGTTTATATATTCTTCTATTGTGTAGCTAGTAGTAGTAAAAAGGCATCTGGACCCTTCTTGACCTACTTACATATCATTAATCTCCGGAAAATTGGGTTCTCGACGGGTGGGGCACACTCATTGTCTCCACGGAGCTCAATAGGGCCTACACGAGGGTCGGTCCGTATTGGCACGAAAAAATAAATACATAAATCCATGGGAAGTAAGACTTATAGTACTAAACATAACCTATAGGTGTTGGACGATGTTATTATGACGAGTCTAGGATCCGTGCGACCCCAGTGTCGAGCCTTTATTGTCCAGTATATTTCCGCAAAAAATAAACATACAAAATGGAGGCGCTGACTGTGGGGGCTCCCCTTTTGACATCACGACATCGATCGTGCTGCCCTCTAGAGGCAAGAAAGACAACTCTGACTGGGCGAACCCTCTGTAGGCGCAGTTCCGGGTTATCTCCCCTGATTCGAACATTTGCATCCATACGGGGAATTCCTATATGGGGTATAGGGGTGGTCATTTTTTTCTTGTGGGTTTTACTATGGGTTGTGGGATCTTGTTTTCTTCGTCTCGAGCTGTAGAACACGATGTGAGGGTCTCGGAGCTAAGCGGTGAATTTTTTTGAAAAGTTCAGGGAGGTCTGATGGGGTGGATAGGCCCATAGTGGACAATGTGGGGCCCACTGAGAAACCCACTCCTGAGCATTTGCGGTATGGGTTGTGGGGTGTTGTTTTCTTTTCCTCGAGCTGTAGAACACAACGGAAGGGGTCTCGAAGTTTAGCGGTGATTTTTTTTTTGAAAAAGTCACTGTACGCATGCGCACTGAGCAAGTAGCGCTGGGGTGGGTGTTTTGGGGTCTAGGGGACCCCTAATGGTCCGATGGCGTCGAGTGAGGTATGATTGTAAAGCATACGTGGAGGAGCCTCCGACGGGATGGATGTGACGTGGAGCTGACGTCATTGTGCGCATGCACAATAGACAAAGTGTATGGAAATAGACGTTTGGGGGTCTAGGTGGGTCACTATTGATCCGATTGGGCCGCCAGAGGTGTCAGTGTGTAGCACTCGTGAAGGGGGCATCCGACGGGATGGGTATGGCGTGGAACTAACGTCATTCTGTGCATGCGCAGTAGACGAAGTGTATGGAAATAGACGTTTTGGGGTCTAGGTTGGCTCCTATTGGTCCGAATGGGCCCAGTTTGGTATCGATGTGTAGCAATCGTGAAGGAGCATCCGCCGGAATGGGAGTGACGTAGGAATATCGTCATTCTGCGCATGAGCAGACGGAATTGTAGGAAAAGGGCATTGGAAGGAACGTTTTGGGGTCGAGATGGGCCCCTAGTGGTCCGGTTGGGTCGAGTGAGGTATCAATGTGTAGCATACGTGAGGGAGCATCAGACGGGATGGGTGATACGTGAAACGGCCGGCATTCTGTGCATGCCCAGTAGACAAAGAGTATGAAAATAGCCGTTTTGGGACCGAGGTCCGATTGGGTCGAGTGAGGTGGCAAAGTGAAACGCTCCTCCAGGGCGATCAAGTCATGGGTGGGTGCATGTCAAATTAGGATTTGTCTCGAAAATATAAAAAGCGGAACACGGACTTTACACCTAAACCATGGAGAATCATGGATGTTTTGGAGTCCAGGACATCCCTGGTCCAAATGAACTCCCAGAGTGAGTGATTGAGTGAATACTTGAGTGAGGGAGTGAGTGAGTGAGGCGTGCCCAACGCCTGTCTTAGCACATGAACGCACTAACGATGGTGAGTGCGTGAGTGAGTGAGTGCGTGATTATATAAGGTCGTTGTTAACGCCCGGTGGTGGTATCTCCCGTGGGGCGGAGCTCTTGGATCGTAGGGGCTAATATCGCAATCTGCGCATGGGCATTTGGGGTGTAGTAAGTAAAGTGGTCATTCTAGAGGTGCGTGGGGGGTGTTTGAGCGATTGAGCGACCATTCTGGGTCCGAATGAGTCGTGTGAGGTGTCAAAGTGAATCCCTCGCGATCCAGACCATGACTCCAGGTCATTTGGGACGTCATTGGTGACGTCATCAGTGGGAGTAGTAGCCAAAGTGGATATTTTGGGGGTGTGAAGGAAGGCGTTTGGGGTAGAAATGGGCCATCCGTGGTCCGTACGCATGCGCACGCACCTGTAGTGCACACGCACCCTGGTGTACCCATGCCCTACGGGCTATAGGGTACAGGGTCACCACAGGTGCGTGCACATGCGTACGATGACATCACTTCCGAGCTCTGAGCTCCAAGTGCTTCAAGCTCAGTTGTTGTTGTTCTCTCTCCGATTGATATCATGGCGTCAAAGCGTTATGCTAGGGCGTGAAGGCGTAACGACAGGCATTGACAGGTGTCACCGCATTTCGATGGATTAGTATCATTTTCATAGAATATCTAAAAAATCATCGCTTCCGCTCTAATTCACCAGGGCGTTGAAACGTTAAGCTTGCCGTTGGTGGGTGTTGCTACAAGATGACATTTCACACGACGCATTCGGACCACGGATGGTCCATTTCTACCCCAAACACCTTCCTTCACACCTCAAAATGTCCACTTTGGCTTCTACTCCTACTGATGACGTTACCAATGACGTCCCAGATGACCTGGAGTCGTGGGCTGCACCGCGAGGGCTTCACTTTGACACCACACACGACTCATTCGAAGCAAGAATGGTTCCTCAATCGCTCAAACACACCCCCACGCACCTCCAGAATGACCACTTTACTTACTACACCCCAAATGCCCATGCGCAGATTACGATATTAGCCCCTACGATCCAAGAGCTCCGCCCCACGGGAGACACCACCACCACCGGGCGTTGACAACGACCTTATATGACCACTCACTCTCACTCACTCACTCACTCACCATCGTTAGTGCGTCCATGCGTTAAGACGGGCGTTGGGCACGCCTCACTCACTCACTCACTCACTCCCTCATTAAATCACTCACTCACTCACTCAAACTGGGAGTTCATTTGGACCAGGGATGGCCTGGACCCCAAAACATCCGTGATTCTCCATGGTTTAGGTGTAAAGTCCGTGTTCCGCTTTTTATATTTTCTGGACAAATCCTAATTTTACATGCACCTACCCATGACTTGATCGCCCTGGAGGTGCGCTTCACCTTGACACCTCACTCGACCCAATCAGACCATTAGGGGCCCACCTCGGTCCCAAAACGGCTATTTCCATACCCTTTGTCTACTGCGCATGCGCAGAATGACGTCAGTTCCTCGTCTCGCCCATCCCGACGGATGTTCCCTCACGTATGCTACACATTGATACCCCACTCGACCCAGTCGGACCATTAGGGGCCCAACTCGACCCCAAAACGTTCCTTCCAATGCCCTTTTCCCACAATTCCCTGTCTGCGCATGCGCAGAATGACGATATTCCTACATCACACCCATCCCATTGGTTGGTCCTTCACGAATGCTACACATCGATACCACACTCGACCCAATCGGACCACTAGTGGCCATCTTAGACCCCAAAACGTCTATTTCCATACACTTTGTCTACTGCGCATGCACTGAATGACGTCAGTTCCACGCAATACCCATCCCATTGGATACTCCCTCACGGGTGCTACACATTGACATCTTCCGCGGCCCAATCGGACCAATAGTGGCCCATCTAGACCCCAAAACATCTAGTTCCATACACTTTGTCTACTGCGCATGCGCAGAAAAACGCCAGTTCCACGTCACACCTATCCCATCGGATGCTCCCGCACGCATGCTCTACATTGATACCTCACTCGACCCAATCGGACCAATAGTGGCCCATTTCGGCCCCAAAAACGTCTATTCCCATACACTTTGTCTACGGCGCATGCGCAGAATGACGTCAGTTCCACGTCATACCCATCCCGTCGGATGCACCTTTACGCATGCTACACATTGATACCTCCCCCGACCCAATCGAACTACTAGAGCCCCCTCTCGGCCTCATAACGTCTATTTCCATAACCTTTGTCTACTACGCATGCGCAGAATGACATCAGTTCCACGTCACCCCCATCCCGACGGATGCTCCTTCTCGTGTGCTTTACAATGATACCTCACTCGACCCCATCGGACCATTAGGGGCCCCCCCGACCCCAAAACACCCACCCCAGCGCTACTTGCCCAGTGCGCATACATACAGTGACTTTTTCAAAAACAAATCACCGGTTAACTTCGAGTTCTACAGCTCGAAACGAAGAAAACAAGATCCCACAACCCACACCGCAAATGCTTAGGAGAGGGTTTCTCAGTGGACCCTACATTGTCCACTACGGGCATTTTTTGCGGAGATATACTGGACAATAAACGCTCGACTCTAGGGTCGCACGGATCCTAGACTCGTCATAATAACATCGTCCAACACCTATAGGTTATGTTTATTACTATGAGTCTTACTTCCCATGGATTTATGTATTTACTTTTTCGTGCCAATACGGACCGACCCGCGTGTAGGCCTATTGGGCTCTGTGGAGAAAATGAAGGTATCACACCCGTCAAAAGGCTCATTTTCCGGAAATTACCGGAAATTAATGATATGTAAGTAGATCAATAAGGGTCCAGACGCTTTTTTACTACTACTGCAGCTGCTTGGATTTTGATGCTAATTTTGTTTCATTAAAAGAGCCTTTCTGTGTGACTGCTGGTTACTGAATGTAGGATCTGACGCTCTTGTGTTGTGTGAATATAAGATCTCTCTATCATGAACACGAACATTCTTTGTGGAATATCTCCACGTTTGACAGAATTTGACACAGACTACGAAACGTACTTGCACCAATGGATAATTTTATCAGATTTGTCAGAGGATTCTGGTCACAGGGACTCGTTACCAATGTTGGTTAATTAGGTTGATTATAGAGGGGGGGGGCGAAGTAGGGAATCCCCTACGCCTCGCGATCGCCTTCTTTACAAATCAATGTAATTGTAATTTGTGACTGTGGTTAACATGGTAGAGAATGGAGCGCTTGGTCGGCGTCGGGCCTCACAGGCTTCTGTTCGGAATAAGAACTTGCATTCGGCTGATATTTCCGCGTTTGGGGTGTTTCTTCTATCTAACGGTCACAGTTTATCGCTTTCCATCAGATGACTTAATAGGGCTATTAGATCATTGATCGGATATTTGTATCTTATACCGCGTAAGCGGGTGTTAGGGGCCATCTGGGCATATCATTCAAGATGTCCGCATGAACCTCTACACTCAAAGTGTGGCTGAGATAAAAATCATCACAGGAATCAATTTTTGGTTCTTGTGGTGTTTTTAGATATGCAGTCAGAATATTGGCCTACGGGGCCATATGACTTCTTGTCAGTACACCAACATCTTCACCATCTTTATATAGATGGGCGTTTCGTCCCAAAGGTGTGCCCTCTGTATACACCATTGTGATTGTAGTTTGTGACTGTGACACGGTGGAGAATGAAGCGCATGGTCGGCCTCGGACATCACAGACTTCTGTTCTGAATTAGAACTTACATTCTGCTAATATTTCACCGTTTGGGACGTTTCTTCTATCTAAAGGTCACAAAGTCTATCGCTTTCCATCAGATAACTTAATAGGGCTATTAAGTTGTTCGAATATTTGATCGTAATACCGCTCAAGTCGGTACTAGGGGCCGCGTGGGCATATCATTCAACATACAGCTACAATTGAAGCATGGCTAAGATACAAATCATCACAGGGATCATGTTTGGTTCTTGTGGTGTTTTTAGATATGCAGTCAGAATATTGACCTACGGGGTCATATGACTTCTTGTCAGTACTCCCACATCTTTTTCCATCACCTTTATATGTTGCGTTTAATCGGGTTTTCATCCGTGTGATTTTGCAGCTAATGCTTCTGTTATGTGGATAAAAATATTTGAATATCAGGAATATATATTTGTCATTCCTACTGCTTTTGAATATTAAATTAGTGTTATAATAATATTAAATGTAAATAACATTGCTGCATTATATTGTTTGTGAGATTTACGAATGTCTTTGTATGAATTTTAGATTAAAGTAATATGTGTTAAAATTATAAAGAAAAATAGAATGTATTACGTGTAGACATTCATATTTCATGTGTTTGAGATGCCAGATGGCATGGATTAGCAAGGAATATTTAATTACAAATACGGTGACTCAGGTCAACAATGAAAGATGACCTGCCATACATAATACAATACAGTGGGTCCGAAGTCCAGCAGTGATGACGCGTCAAGTCTACAGAAGGGACGCCATTAGCACGGGCCCATGAATAGGCTCTAATTAATTAAAGGATTAACAGTTACCACTCTTCAATATGTTACCCTGACACCTGGAAAAACATGCCAGAACAACTTGGAGTCTCGATCAGCCAATGACAGACTTGAACACGAAATAACCAGTTACCTCACAAAAGAGCAATTAAACTCTGTTTATGGCAACAGACCTTTCGGTTAGTTTAAAAGACAGATATCGCAGTGTAGAAAATCAGTTTACTTTCTACACTGCAATACAAACACTTCGTTGCTGATTGGAGACTCCGGTGTTGTTCAGGTAAGTTGGTTTACTGTTTATTTGTCTAAGGATATTGTGATCCTTCTATGAAATACATACCCGAGAATCTATTTCCAAGTTGAACTTGAGTGGACGAATAATGATGTAAAATTGTGTTATATATGTAGATAGATTCTTGTTTACTATGATATATTTGTTCTAATTGAAATTGTAAGAAAATGAGTTTACTTTCTACACTGCAATACAAACACTTCGTTGCTGATTGGAGACTCTGGTGTTGTTCAGTTTTTCAGACTTCAGTCGTTAGTGAGAACGTGGAAAACGTCCATGTTTTATCTTGTCAACAAATGGTGGAGATAGAGGCTTGATCCTGGAACCTTTCGCTGAACAGAAGTGCTATTTCTGATGAAAAACGTAGCATGAACCACAGTGCTACCCCCGGAAGCCAGTATTCACTAAGAAGTTTAGGTCCGGCTCGGACACCAGAAGACATCGTAAACGAGGTAACGTCAATTGAAGATATGCCTCATTCAGTTGTGTTGGACAAACTTACCGGAACCGGAAATGGACAGTTCTGGTGGGACAAGTTGATGCGCTTTGCGGCATTCAATAAATGGAGCGACGATCTCACTTTGAATATATTTCCTTTACAAATAAGCGGAACAGCTGGGACGTAGTACAACGGACTTTCAGCCACCGATAAATCAACTTTAGCAAAATTGAAGGAGGAATTTTTCAAACGTTTTGGTGCTGAAGAATCTTTCGATATGTCAGTACTTACACAAGGACAAAAACCAGACGAGTCTGTAGAAACGTACATGGAAAGAATCCGGGAAAAATCAGTTCATTCGGATATGCCGGAAAGGTTTTTGATTCCTATAATTATTAATGGACTCAAGGATGAAGTAAAGGCTCATGTTATGCCACAAAATCCCACAACAATGGTTCGCCTCATCGAAATGGCAAAATATGCCGAAAGAACTGTTGTAGCGTTGGCTGGCGGTACAAAGACAGTGAATGCCGTCACGTCAGGTTCATCCCTATCTGCGTTGGAAACACGCATCGATCAACTTACGGCATTGGTAATGGCTGCTACACTCAGACCACATGGTGATAGTCACGGACGAGACATTCCGGAGAGTCAACCATCACACAGAGGCAATTCACAGAACAGATTCGGAGGTCCTCATCATCCGAGACAGAGTTGTAACAATCGTCAAGGACAGTCGGACCAGACTACACAAAACAAGTGCTATAGATGTGGTAAGTCATGGACTCCCGGTCATATGTCAAATTGTCGATAAATGTTCTGTCCGTGGACATTATGCTAGATGCTGCAATTCAGGTAGAAGATAGAGGTGTTCGCCTGTCCAAAGAATTAACCACTCTGGGGGCGGGCATACAGTAGAGATGAATGGTGACAATGGGGATCGAAGAACAGAAAATGTAAGTAGAGAACATGTTAATGTGGTGACAACCATGAAAAAAACACAATTTCAGTTAATTTAAATGGAAAGAATTTCCAGGCTTTAATTGACACAGGGGCTACTATATCAGTTGTTTCGGAAAAACTGTTGGAGAAAGTAGGTCTCGACCGGAGCAGTTATTCACGCTCACATATACAGGCTATACAGGTGAAACCCATTAGGTTCTACGATAATACAATTTTCTATTGGAGGTCTTTTCTTGTCATATACGTTTCACGTTCTACCAAACATGTCCTACTCCATCATCCTTGGCAATGATTTTCTGGAATTTAATAGTGCGTCAAGTAACTATGGAACAAAAACTTAGTCTTTACAAGATAACTTGAGTACCGTAGTTATGAAAATAACAAAAGATGGTTTGGCTAGAACGGCCGAAGTGTGTTTCATAGCTCCACATACACAAATAGATGTACCCGTCAAAGTGTCGCATTTACACAAAGGACAAGTCGCATTATTAGAACCGCTTCCTGAACTGGCCACCCTGGGTGTCGCTGGCGGCAAATGCGTCATTCAACCGAAGAAAGGTAAGTCTTATATGAGATTAATGAATCCCACAGTTGAACCTATTCATCTGCCTTCGCGAAAAGTCATAGCGACAGTTCCGACAGGGGATATACATTCAATGTTTCGCCATGATGAGACGGAAACGAAGCAGCTGCCAGTAATTCAAGGTTTATCAGGTAAGTCAGACCATATTGACTTTGATTTATCAAACACTGAACTTTCGGACAATGAGAAGGCCCAGTTACAATTATTTTTGAATAGGAATAGCGATATTTTTGCTGTTTCTAAAGCGGAACTTGGCCGCACGAATTTGCACAAACATAGCATAGATACCGATGCTAATGCACCTCCGGTAAGGATGCCATTTTATCGAACTGGACCAGAAGGTAAGGCTGAGATAGAACGACAGGTTGACGAAATGTTATCACATGACATCATAGAACCTTCAGATTCATCGTGGCATAGTCCGGTCGTATTGGTCAAAAAGAAGAATGGTGAATTTAGATTTGCTGTTGATTACCGGAAAGTTAACAAAATTACTAGACCAGTATCTTTTCCTATTCCGCGCCTTGAAGATGTATGGGACGCCCTTGGTGACTCAAAGGCTCAGATATTTTCTACGCTGGATTTGGCTAGTGGGTTCTGGCAAGTACCAATGGATCCTGAAACAGCCCACAAATCAGCCTTCATTACCCACAGCGGGGTGTACCAGTGGAAAGTTATGCCGTTTGGATTAACAAACAGTCCTTCCAGCTTTAATTTGGTCATGACGAAAGCGTTACGTGGCGTCAACTGGCGTTTCGCACTGACGTACGTCGATGACGTCATAGTTTTCAGTAGGAACTTCCAAGAGCACTTGCAGCATTTGGCACAAGTATTTGACAGGCTTCGAAAAGCTAACCTCGCTCTGCAACCGTTTGTAATTACTACAGAAAATTCATCAAATCATTTTTAGAGATAGCGCACCCACTTCACAATCTGCTCCTAAAAGATACCAAATTCGAATGGACAGACGCTTGTCAAAAAGCATTCGATACGCTCAAGGCAGCTCTGTCGTCTGCCCCAGTGCTAGCATATCCCGATATGACTAAACCATTTATCCTGACCACGGATGCGTCAGGGTTTGCCATAAGTTACATACTAGGTCAGAAAGATGGCGAGGGTAGAGAGAGAGTAATCTCATATGGCGGACGCTCTTTGAAAGGCTATGAGAAAAAATGGACAGTGACGGACCAGGAATGTGCAGTCGTCGTGGAAGGCGTGCGAGCGTATAGAGTGTATCTCACAAGCCAACCGTTCACAATTCTCACAGATCACAAAGCCTTAACATGGCTGCAGACGGTTAAGCATACTACTGGACGGTTACATAGATGGGCTCTAGAATTACAGGAATACAATTATGAAGTCATTCACAAACCAGGAAAAAATAACTCGAATGCAGATGGTTTGTCCCGACGTGAGTATTTTGTCCCGACGTAAGAAATTTCGGAAAATCCAGAAGCTCCTAGTGAGAAAACAACACAGTTTATCAAATTACAGAGAGACTGTGATGATTTGAAATACACCATAGCATACAAGCTCCGTTCCGAACTTCCAGATGATTCCAATTTAGCGGAAAAAAATCAGAATACGACAACTGAGTATGATATGCTAAATGACATTTTGTACCACTGGCACCAACCACGAACAAAACATCGTACGGACGATTGTACGCTTGTTCGTCAGCTGGTGTTGCAAAAAGTGATACAAAATAAATAGATTGCTGAAAATGAAAAAGTCAAATGGCAAGACATACTATCTAGTTAAGTGGTACAATGATCCAAATAACTCTTGGATAGAGGATAAAGATATCACAGATAAACCAAAGTAAATATTTCACATCAATAGGACGAAAACAGGTAGAAAACGGAAACGGCCGTATAGACACTTCAAGAGCAAGTGAAAATGCGTTGTTATACAATAGTATAAGATGACGATTGAAAATAATATGATTTAAGAAGCAAATATCTAATAGAACCGTTCATTTGAGCTGTCAAAGATAAGGTATAGAAGGCACAGCAATTTGAATCTTTTTAATTCTCAATCTTTCTAGTTTTGTAGTACCAACGCCACAAGAATGTTAGTGCTAGGAAATGTATCTGATCAATACATTTTCAATTATATGCGTTGATACTACATCACTAACAACCCTCCTTCTTTTCTCGTCCTGCTTCTGCTGCTGTCCTTTTCAAGACCAATTTTGACTCGCTCTGCTCAGAAGGATGTAGATATACGGTTAAATTACGGCGTTTTATTTGTTAAGGAAGGGACTCTACAAATGGGTAATGAATTTTGGTTTAATACATTTGAGGTCACCATACCTTGGGCTATTGATGTTCCAGTACCACCACCGTGTGATACTACTGATAAATGTAAAGCAGATGTCAACTTCAGATTGTCTACGTTTTATTCAATACAGCAACGTACTCACAATCTTTTACGAGATACGTTAAAATATGTTCATCAGTTGACACCTCAAATTCAGTTTAAGGATTTTCGTCAGAAACGAGCTTCATTCTCCTTTATTGGACAGCTATCTCGGCCACTATTGATGATATCAAAGTATTAGCTTCCCACATTTCTGCGTTAAGTAAACGGAATTCAAAATTAGCGTCAGTGTTATCTCAGCATGAAAATGAATTGTCTTCCTTCATGACGACCGTCGATGATCGATTCAGCAATGCAGTTAGCGGGATAACTAATAATCACAATGAAATTGAAGCTGTCAAACACAATATATTTTCTATCACAGGTAAAATTTCAACAGCTTTTTCAAAATTATCCATGTTAGTAACTCAGCAACTCAATTATGCTAGTATATTAGAACATGAATTACAGGATTTAAAAACTAGTATACACAGTTTAGCCAATGGTAAACTTTCACCAACTCTCATTTCACCCCACACACTCACACATACAATCCATAGAATAAAACACATACTTTCAACTCGGTACCCAAACTTTCATGTTATCCACACTCAAACAGAGTATTATTATGAGAAAGCAGAGTTTCTGTTTGCACGAAACCATTCTCGACTTTACATCACCGTTAAGTTTCCCATTTCTCTCATAAAAGGTTCTCTTACACTGTTCAAAGTAATTAATGTTCCAGTTCCGATTAATACTACTTCGAAACATGCATCACAACTGTTACATTTAGGAGAGTACTTTACTATAACAAGTAATAATGAGTACTATGCAGTGTTAAGTCAGGACATGTTGTCTAGCTGTGTAGGAAAGAATCCACGACAATGTCCTCATGTTATAACGTTACTTCCAATCACACACAGCACGTGTGAAACGGCCTTATTCTTTAATCAGAAAGAACAAACCTATCGATTGTGTGATTTTCGGTTTCTTCAAACTTCAATTCAACCGAAAATGTTAGAAATCCATCCATCTTCAATTCTAATCTATAAAATGAAATCGTTATATCTTGTTTGCAATGGCACCCAGAAGGTCATATCTGGTTGCATGTTTTGTTTGATTGCTCTTCCTTGCCAATGCTCAATAGCTTCTCCCACTTCTTATATTGCCCCGCGGTTAGCATCCTGCACTAATGATACAAAAGAAGTCACGGTTAAACATCCTGTTAATCTCGCCTTACTACAGTCTTTCTTTTCTGCCGATACTATTACTGAGATAGCAGGTGACATTACATTTTCCCAACTCCTTGTAGCAGATGTCCCCCAGTTTGAAATATCCAATCATACATATGAGGGTATTTTAGCACAAGATCATCAAGGTCATTTGAGTTTAGCTCGCAAGGTAGCCAGTGCGAAACGAAAAGAAAAAGTTTTTCGACATTTGGCCGAACCTATTTTGTCTGGGGATATTCCCATTGATTCAACGTGGTTTGATACCAATTCCACTTTTATCTTTGATTGCGTTAGGTACCGCTACATTGTCCGTCATCGCCTTTCTCCGGGCATTCCTCAAAATTCGAGCTCTGACAGCCATGATAGTCTTACTCCAAGCTCAAAAAGCTCATGCCAAGTTGGTATTGCCGTCATTTCATTTTCACACCAAGTACCCTATACCGCCTTCCAGTGACAGCATTCCGATAGCCCCTGATTGTATATCAAACTCCCCATATCTTTTGTGGATGGTCTTTATTACCTTACAAACGATTTTTCTGGCGGGTACCTATTTTCTCCAATGGCCTAAGAAGTCTCATCACTCTACTATTCTCTTGGAAATCACTTCAGGTAGTCGATGTTCCATGATTCCCCTATTGACAATTCCGCTGTGCTTGTCACACTTAGATGTTTCTTATCCAGAGATTATTACTGATATTAGAATTACCGGAAACATATTCAAAACGTTACATGTGTCACTTCCCGGTTTCGACTTTTCGACCGTTCAATCAACAATCACATTCCTCTACCTACGTCGTTCTTCGTGACCCCATGGTCAGCGTATCAAATAAATAAGGTGATTAAGACATCCTTCATAGCATATTTAGTTGTTCAACATCAGGGTTACTTGACGGCCCTTCCTAGAACTTGGCCCAAAGGTCAGCAGTACCAGGAACCCAAAATTACTAGTTCAACACCCCTGGTACCCAGTTTTACATAACCTCTTTAATGAGCATAAGACCACATTCTTCACAATGGCATCTGACCGGTGTCCATGTTCTTACGTAGGGGAAGTAATGACTTCCTTGTGGTTGTTGTTGTTGTTGTTTGTTTTTCTTATTTTTTCCCCCTTGGGATAATTGGTAAAAGGTATGGATTTGTGGTTTAAATATTCGAAATGTCAATTTATTTGAATAATTATATCTCCTTGTTCATTTCAATTTTAGTTCACTATAACACAGTAATTCATATGGCTACAATGAAACTAAGAAAATTTGCGGAGCAAATTTCTTTAGCCAGAGGGGTATGTTATGTGGATAAAAATAGTTGAATATTAGGAATATATATTTGTCATTCTTACTGCTTCGGAATATTAAATTAGTGTTATAATAATATTAAATGTAAATAACATTGCTGTATTATATTGTTTGTGAGATTTACGAATGTCTTTGAATGAATTTTAGATTAAAGTAATATGTGTTAAAATTATAAAGAAAAATAGAATGTATTACATGTAGACATTCATATTTGAATATTTCCAGATGCTTACCTGAGATAGCATGTGTTTGAGATGCCAGATGGCATGGATTAGCAAGGAATATTTAATTACAAATACGGTGACTCAGGTCAACAATGAAAGGTGACCTGCCATACATAATACAATACTGTGGGTCCGAAGTCCAGCAGTGATGACGCGAGAAGCGACGAAGCGACGCCATTAGCACAGGCCCATGAATAGGCTCTAATTCATTAAAGGATTAACAGTTACCACTCTTCAATATGTTACCCTGACACCTGGAAAAACATGCCTCGATCAGCCAATGACAGACTTGAACACGAAATAACCAGTTACCTCACAAAAGAGCAATTGAACACTGTTGATGGCAACAGACCTTTCGGTTAGTTTAAAAGACAGGTATCGCAGTGTAGAAAATCAGAAGTAGAACAGTCTCTATTTGCCGACGATTCTGCCCTCTGGAAAACCGCACGTTCCATAAAAAAAACTTACAGGTATAATGCAAAAAACACTAGATACAATTAGCGGCTGGGCGGATAAATGGGGCTTCAAATTTTTGCGCTCTCAAAACAACGGGTATTATATTCTCAAACAATAAACACATTGACGTTAAACTATCACTAGGAGGTCAGAAAATTGAATTCAAAAATAGTGTTAAATTTCTAGGTATGATCTTTGACAGAAAACTCACATGGAAAGACCACATCGATCAACTAGTTCTTCGGTGCAATAAAGACCTGAACCTCATGAGGTGTGTGTCTGGGACAAACTGGGGAGCGAGTAAATATAGTTTGATAAACTTATACCAAACTCTTATTAGGTCAAAAATAGATTACGGGCCCATCGCCTACCAATCAGCATGTAAGACACAACTAAAAAGAATAGACAGCATCCAATATTCTGCTCTAAAAATTGCTACTGGAGCCTTCAAGGGAACCGCCTTATGTAGTCTTTAAATAGAAACCAATGAGAAACCTCTTCGTTTAAGACGAGAGGAACTGTCCATGAAATATGCAGGAAAATCTAGAGCTAAGGGCAATAATCACCCATGCCACAAAATTTTTGAAGATAAAAGTGAATATGAATATTTAAAGAAAAACTGGGAAAAAGACTCCGCCCCCCTCGGCTACACCGTAAATAACCTATTCCGAGAACACGAAATACCCATCGCACACATCTGCGACACAGACAAAATCACTAGGCCACCCTGGGAATTAGAGTCGCCCCACGTGGACACAAGTATACACGACTACATCACAAAGAAGGACAAAACTGGAAAAATTACTTAAAAATCTCTACAGACGGATCGAAAAACACAAGTAATAACACAGGATCAGCTTTTGTTATACCTGAGCTCAACATACAAAATGGTTTCAAACTTCCAGACAATATGTCTGTATATACTAGTGAACTGGTTGCTATAATTAAGGCTCTCGAATGGATCATCGAGCACAAACCAATCCGTGCTGTGATACTCAGCGATTCCCTCAGTGGACTCTCATCCATTGAAAATTCTATATCTAACAGTAGACCTGATCTCATACACAAAATAGAATATATCTGTACACAAATACACAACGAGGGTATAGACGCCATTTTAGCTTGGGTCCCCGCGTATGTCAACATCAGAGGTAACGAAGCAGCCGACCAATCTGCCAAAGACAGTCTTGCAAAAACCACACACGATGTGCCAATAGGATTAGGATATAAGGAACTCAACACTATCATTAGGCGCAAAATGGATACCAAGTGGCAAAAGGAATGGAACGAAGAAGAACGTGGACGATGGTTACATAAGATTCTTGATGGAGAGAAAAGAGAAGTCCAAGGATTCCAGTTAGACAATAAGCGTGATGACCGCATCATCACAAGATTAAGACTAGGCAAAACTGGACTTAAATCACATCTGTCCATGCTTCTGAAAAACACCTCACCACTCTGTGCCGCATGCAACAATGTAGAAGAAACAATAGAACATGTCCTATTTGAATGCCCTAAACACTACCCACAATGCGAGGCACTTAGAAACGAATTAAAAAATTTCAACACTCCCTTAACATTACCAGCGATATTAAACCCTAAGCCCCCCATTAGAAAACAGGTATCCAAGTCCTTAATAAATTTTATCAAAACTGCTGGCTATTATTCCAGTATATAACACTACCCCCGTGCATGCGCACCATTAACTAACAATGTCAGCATTGGCCAAAATTTCTCTTCTGGAATAAAATATAAGCAATGTGGGCACCGGAGATACCATGTTCCGTGTGGGCCGGTTGCCACATTAGTCTCAAAAATCGGAGGCCAAGACCAATCAACATCCCTGCGACAATATTGGCCAAAAATCTCTCTTTCGCAATAAAATAGGCAATGTGGGCACCGGAGATACCATGTTCCGTGTGGGCCGGTTGCCACATTAGTCTCAAAAATCGGAGGCCAAGACCAATCAACATCCCTGCGACAATATTGGCCAAAAATCTATCTTTCGCAATAAAATAGGCAATGTGGGCACCGGAGATACCTTGTTCCGTGTGGGCCGGTAACCACATTCGTCTCTAAAACCTAAAGGCCGCTACCAATTCAACAACCAAGGACATAAATCATTAGCACACGTCCAAGAAACAACCACGCACACAAATAATGTCACTCACAAAAATGAATTCTACACACTGTTTCATCTTATACTTTCAGAAATGGAGATGAACACGATGAAGGTCATCATCGTCGGTCCATAAGAACGTCCAGAACCAGAATACTCGACCCTATACCACGCCAGACACGCTACCCCATAAATGTCACCGAACTAGCGCCTCAACACAGCACAGCACAGCACAGCACACTGAAGACCACAGACGAACAAGACCAGACATCAAACAGAACACTGATGACGACAAAAATTATTAAACAGCACCTCACGGCACACCGAAGATAAAAGACGGGCTGGACAGGACTAAAAACAGAAGACGGATGACGATCACAAGAATACCAACATCGCCGCACAACAAGAAACCTCCAGAACCAGAACACCACATCCTAAACCACACCGACACGCTACCCCATAGATGACACCGAACTGACGCTTAACACAGAATATGATCCTTTGACTTTCACGCAATATAGAACGTAGACCTGCCGTCCTGTGCCCCAATACACACTCCAAGCAATTGTTACAGGCACAGATTTCTGGAAGAACCCACCCTGTTCCAAGGGCGTCGTTAGGGAAGTCGATCCGAAAAATCCTGAAGACGCCCATGGTCCTCCCAGTTTTTTCTGGACGGCTTTGTGCGTACAAAGGGGTACCAAGACAAAGGAATCATACACGCGATTACAGTGAACTCATATTTACCAGTATAACTTAACCAAAAACCAGAAAGAGACTTACGAACTTGTACATATAGCGATTCTTATTTATTTCTATTTATATCTCCTACTAATCTCTCATTGTTATTTATTATTTATTTATTTATCTATTTCTATATTTAGCGCTGGAAAAGATATTCAATAAACAAAGTAATGTACCGCGAAATTCAAATAAAACATTGAGTTGATGGGCCGCGAAATCCGAATGGGAAGCGGCCCTTAAACTACAATTTCAATCAAAAAAAACGTAGAAAATCAGTTTACTTTCTACACTGCAATACAAACACTTCGTTGCTGATTGGAGACTCCGGTGTTGTTCAGGTAAGTTAGTTAACTGTTTATTTGTCTAAGGATATTGTGATCCTTCTATGAAATACATACCCGAGAATCTATTTCCAAGTTGAACTTGAGTCGACGAATAATGATGCAAAATTGTGTTATATATGTAGATAGATTCTTGTTTACTATGATATATTTGTTCTAATTGAAATTGTAAGAACATGAGTTTACTTTCTACACTGCAATACAAACACTTCGTTGCTGATTGGAGACTCCGGTGTTGTTCAGTTTTTCAGACTTCAGTCGTTAGTGAGAACGTGGAAAACGTCCATGTTTTATCTTGTCAACACTTCCGTTGGCTGGTCACCCAGTGACGCAACAAAATATCTCTTGGATTATTCGGCTTATCAATCGGATGTGGTAAACAGGTTAATTAAATCAATTCCCGATGGACCTAAGACGAGACACCATGTCAGATTGTATATAAACATAAATATAAATTTCCCCGTATTACACATACAAGGCGTGAAGGCCTGTATGTAAACCGATATACCAATTCCTTTTCTGACTGCACCAACCGAGTCAATCGGCGATTGTAATAAAATGACCGTCGTTTTAGATGATGAAAGGAGCTGCGAACCCTGATAATCCCTCTGTAAGCCCATGATGCATCATGTATATTTGTCAATTAAATGGAGGGTGTTCAACTATCATTATATCCACATCGCATGTGTAACATGACATAAATTTCATTTACAACGAAAGGATACCTTTGGGAGACAGTCATGGAAAGACCGTGTCATTGTACCAACAATGTCTAGTGTACTCTTTATAATTACTAGGGAGATCACGTGCCCTTTCTAAAGTACTCATCACGCACTACTCATCGCGCATGCGCAGTCGTCCCATTCTACTGTAGGGTGCAAGCCTGGCCCATGGAATCTCAGGTAATGAAAACCCCAGGTCTCTCGCCCCACCCTATCCCGCGTCACACCCGCTGTGCAGTGAGTTAAGCGGAGTAGGATGAGGAGGAGTCGGAGTCGGACACGCCACGGATTATACTAGGAAGATAGATGTAGTACTGTAATATTCATTAAAATTGAGTATTACATCAACGAAAATCAATTAAAATCGTCTCGAACTAGGGCAATGAGATATACCGGAGACTAGTAAGGGGATGATTCATGATTCCGCTCCATCGATGCCCTTAAACTTATCGCCCTATGAGTCAAACTCAGACAGAAAACTTAATCCAATCCAAGATGGCCATGATGGTGAACTTAGGATGCTTTTACAATAAAGAAGGCAACAGTTTGGGAAAGAATTTTCATGATGGTCGTTTCTAATTTACTAATGCTCCTCCAACAACCAAACTGACCGTCGCCATATGAGTGAAACAAAATTGAATGTGACATTAACCCCCCCCCCCCAAACACAACCACTGTAAATATTTCTGTCGTACATGTGGCACATGCAAGTTCCCTTGCAAGTTCCCGAAACTCGAATGTGTCTCATATTTCTAGCTTTATCGTACTTTCGACCCTCTCTTTCGTAACAGACAAACAATCTTCCACATATTATTTGTTGGGTGGGCATCAATGAACTATGCTGTAGATATAAACCTTTCTCCATGATGACGTACATCATGACTGTCATGTTGGTCATTTTTCAGACAGGTCTGTCACAAGAAAGTTGGGTGAGCAATTTGACAAGATAACTCTTTTTAGTTCCATAGAGAACGTATCGTTGTTCTGCAACCTGTTTACCACGTCCGATTGATGAACCGAATAATCCAAGAGATGGTTTGTTGCATCACTGGGTGAAAAGGGAATGGACGAATTGGCTGCCAAATCACACGGATGAAGACCAGATCAATTGGGATAAAATGCGTTTTATGATTCAATACTTCGTCACTAGATGAAAACGCAAAGCAAAGTGGCCTAAGCTACTGATATAGTATTTCGATTATTAATAAGCGGTATTGTCATCAACTTTTATTGCCACTGTCATGAAGTTTTCTCTTCGAAACGTAATGCTGATCACTGACCCAGCTTATTATTGAGATTGTTGATAAAATTAAATCCCTCCAAGATGATCTCGCATGATAAAATATTCAATTCTGACAGACATTTTAGCATAATGCATTACAAGCGTCTGGTCCGTCATTTATAATTCAGTCGTCGTCCATTAAAAAATATCTGCGTCCGTAATCCAAAGACCAACAGCATTAGTACCAAATTCAACAAGACAAACAAAGTATACATAAAAGGCTAGTTTCCTGCAATGATGCGCAAAGACACTATGGTGTTCCAAACATATCTAATCCTATCGCTGACTCAACGTGACTGGTTCAATTTTGGCGCAAGTATGAAATTATGATATGAAATTAAAAGAGGCGTGACATAGAAAGAATGTATCCACGATGGCACACTTTGGATTATGAACAAGAAAACATATTCATGCAGATGCACCAATGCCGTCGCGCAACGACCCATCTGAAAATTGTGGTGTTAACCGGGAGTTAGGTGCCTGCTGAAAAAAATGCGCACATGAAGCGCCTGTCGAACTAGGACCATTTCGACATGGTAAACTATCCCTTTCTGGACAGTAATATTCCAGTGTGACATGCATATGGCGTATATATATCTCGCTTAGTAGGATTTGTTAGATCCTGTGCTAAATGTGACGATTTTAACCAGCGTCACAAAATATTATTGCAGAAAATTATAAAACAAGGATATACCACCAAGTACCTCCACTCAAAGTTTCTCAAATTTGGCGATCATATCGCATGCTGATAGCAGAATACGAGCGTAGCGAGCGGCCGTATGAACCCATGTACTTCAAGATCTTTATGGTACTCATATGAACAGTCACAATGAAAGAGTGACTGGGATACATCATTCTCTAGATAACGACTTTGCAACCAATATCATATGGGTTAAGAATGCTGATCAGCGATACGGATTTGATATTTTGGAACATACTGATGTCTTGCCGGCATCATTGAAAACTGTTGACCGCTTCTCTCTTGCAGAAAATTAGCCTATGTTTATGTATACTATGATTATCTTTTGAATTTGATGCTAATACTGTTATATGGAATATGAAAGGTATTTGGATTATAGAAGCGGATAATCTTTAATGGGCGACGGCTGAATTATGAATGACTGACCAGACGCTTGTAATTTGAAAGTCCCGTCCTCTGGTTGACGTATTAAGTGACTTCGCATAGCCTGATGTAAAAGTTCGCGTTGAGGCATTATATGGGACGCATCATCAGGCCACTATTTCTTTATTAATTTGTGTCATTGTAAATTAAGCCTAGATCGACTTATACACTTCACTCCGATCCGCTTGTTGTAAGGTTTCGAGTTGTTAGTGACTCGCAGTCCAATCTCACACATTTTGCTGCAGACGATACTGATGAATAACTTGATCATGTACGATCATCGATTTGGTCTCTTAGCCAAAATAAAATAGTAGTAATGAAATTTATTAGATGAATTAATCACAAAAAAAATATATCAACGTGTAACGTGTAAAACGGGTGATACAATCATGTCGGTTTACGATATGAAAGTAGTTGGATCACTTCACGGCACGTCTGCGAACTATATGGTTCGGGAAATCGCCTGTTACACGTCCAGTTTCAATATAACTGCCCCCATGATACAGTAACTGAATTAAGATATTCAGATAAATGACCCATGCTCAGTTACTATTGAATGTCCAAAAAATCTCACTTGTACGCAACTTTCTGTCGCGTGGTTGGCTACCTTGACCATAGCAACTTGAAAAGATTGGAATGCGAGACACGCATTTCCCTTTGGTCGTTATGTTAAGGTTTTTTTCATGATTTAGTTCACCTAGCATCACTGAAAAATGTTCATCTCAAATTTAAGGTTGATTTAAATTGTTGTGAACTTGAATGTTTGTGTCCTTAGTAGAGCCAGTATTCTGTTCATATGAACAGTCACACTCAAAGCGTGACAGATTATATGGATTAAGAATACTGATCAGCGATACGAATTTGATATTTTGGAACAGCAAGACGTCTAGCTGGCATCATTGAAAACTGTTGGCCGCATCTCTCTTGCAGGAAACTAAACTATGTTTATGAATAGCATGATTATACTTGTTTCTGTTTTTTTAATTTGGTGCTAATGCTGTTATGTGAAGTATATGTCTTTGGAATATGGACGCGGAATTTCTCGAATGTGCGACGGCTGAATATTGAAGGATAGGCTATACGCCTGTAGACATCAGTTTCCATGATATCAACAAGACATAAAGTGCAGAACCGGCCATAGACCAGGGCTCAAGTGTAATTAAGCTACATTGTACATGTGATCTAGCTATAATTATCCTCGACGCAGATTTGTGATATTTTGTGACTTTGATTGGAATCGTTAGTTTTTGGGGGGGTTTTCGCGACTTCTAGCAAATGCCTGCAGGCCTACAAGCGTAAGGTCCTACATTTAGTAGCCAGCCTCCATTCCTTGAGCATGAACCTTATTCAGAACGTATTCACCAGACATTAAAATAAAGTATAAAAACGTGATCTAGTATATGGCACGAGACTACTGGTCAATGATTTCAGTTTTCGATGATGATAGTCAAACATCGACATTTCTGTCAACTCCGTATCAGTGATCAGTATGTAGTTCAACTGAATCTCTCAATCGTTTGTCAGAATATAATGTACTAGATATAGGTTATCACTACGAGTGGTCATTTATCTGATTTTGATAAAAATCATATGAAACGAGCTTCAGCGATGGGTTTTATCAAACAAGTGATAAAGGGCATGAAATACAAATTAGATAAATTACCACGATTATGATGATTTTTTCTCACATCCGTGACAATATCTAACATATAATGTCGGACCAGAATCGAAAAATACTTCAGAAGAATATAAGGGTGTGATGACAGCTTTTGTGTAATATAGGTATCACATTATCTATTGTGTAATATAGGTATCACATTATCTATTGTGTAATATAGGTATCACATTATCTATTGTGTAATATAGGTATCACATTATCTATTGTGTAATATAGGTATCACATTATCTATTGTGTAATATAGGTCATTATCTAATAAAAATATAGGTATCACATTATCTATTGTGTAATATAGGTATCACATTATCTATTGTGTAATATAGGTATCACATTATCTATTGTGTAATATAGGTATCACATTATCTATTGTGTAATATAGGTATCACATTATCTATTGTGTAATATAGGTATCACATTATCTATTGTGTAATATAGGTATCACATTATCTACTGTGTAATAGGTAATTGCCATCTATTGTAATATAGGTATCACATTATCTATGTGTAATATAGGTATCACTATCTATTGTAATATAGGTATCGCTATTATCTATTGTGTAATATAGGTATCGCTATCTATTGTGTGCAATATAGGTATCATTATCTATTGCAAGTGATATAGGTATCACATTATCTATTGTGTAATATAGTATCACATTATCTATTGTGGGTAGATATAGTATCACATTATCTATTAAAAATATAGGTATCACATTATCTATTGTGTAATATAGGTATCACATTATCTATTGTGTGATATAGGTGAAGTCACATTATCTATTGTGTATAGGTATCACATTACTCCTCTATTGTGTAATATAGGTATCACATTATCTATTGTGTGATATAGGTATCACATTATCTATTGTGTAATATAGGTATCACATTATCTATTGTGTAATATAGGTATCACATTATCTATTGTGATATAGGTATCTACATTATCTATTATGTAATATAGGTATCACATTATCTATTGTGTAATATAGGTATCACATTATCTATTGTGTGATATAGGTATCACATTATCTATTGTGTAATATAGGTATCACATTATCTATTGTGTAATATAGGTATCACATTATCTATTGTGTAATATAGATATCACATTATCTTTTGTGTAATATAGGTATCACATTATCTATTGTGTGATATAGGTATCACATTATCTATTGTGTAATATAGGTATCACATTATCTATTGTGTAATATAGGTATCACATTATCTATTGTGTAATATAGGTATCACATTATCTATTGTGTGATATAGGTATCACATTATCTATTGTGTAATATAGGTATCACATTATCTATTGTGTGATATAGGTATCACATTATCTATTGTGTAATATAGGTATCACATTATCTATTGTGTAATATAGGTATCACATTATCTATTGTGTGATATAGGTATCACATTATCTATTGTGTAATATAGGTATCACATTATCTATTGTGTAATATAGGTATCACATTATCTATTGTGTAATATAGGTATCACATTATCTATTGTGTAATATAGGTATCACATTATCTATTGTGTAATATAGGTATCACATTATCTATTGTGTAATATAGGTATCACATTATCTATTGTGTAATATAGGTATCACATTATCTATTGTGTGATATAGGTATCACATTATCTATTGTGTAATATAGGTATCACATTATCTATTGTGTAATATAGGTATCACATTATCTATTGTGTAATATAGGTATCACATTATCTATTGTGTAATATAGGTATCACATTATCTATTGTGTGATATAGGTATCACATTATCTATTGTGTAATATAGGTATCACATTATCTATTGTGTAATATAGGTATCACATTATCTATTGTGTGATATAGGTATCACATTATCTATTGTGTAATATAGGTATCACATTATCTATTGTGTAATATAGGTATCACATTATCTATTGTGTGATATAGGTATCACATTATCTATTGTGTAATATAGGTATCACATTATCTATTGTGTAATATAGGTATCACATTATCTATTGTGTAATATAGGTATCACATTATCTATTGTGTAATATAGGTATCACATTATCTATTGTGTAATATAGGTATCACATTATCTATTGTGTAATATAGGTATCACATTATTGATTTGAGACGCTGTGATGTAGGGGCAAATGTAGGTGTTCCTTAAACATTACAGTTTCGAAAGGACAAGTTGACGCCCACTACTTGTTCGATGTGATGTCAGACTTTTTAATTTTATAAATATAGGCGTTGGATCTGACATTCTGTAAATAACTGTTGTCCATGAGAACTGTCCGTGTCAATAATGGACTAGCTTGTACGTAAAGACAGTTAGCACCAAATTCCAAACGGGCATACGATTGAACATACAAGAATTTAGGGTTTTTTTCTCTCTTGCGAGAGAACAGTTTTCAATGATGGCAGCAAGATATTTTAGCGTTCTGTTCGTAGAGGTTCCAATTCGATATTCTAGGAATGTGAATATATTTATTATTAACAGCATCCTCATATATGGATAACCTAAAGCCAGAATTCTGGAGTGGTGATTGAGAAGAACCGGGCTCTTCAAGAACGAAGCACACCACTGTCGTAAAACGAGATATACAATTCATACAGGTAAATATTACTATTGAGAAACAGAAAATCAAGTAAAAAGGATAAATCTTTATTTCCTTCTTGCTACATAAAGTTTTGCGAACAATAAATCTCTTCAAACTGATCGTGACATGAGGATACTTTCAGTTAAAAGTGCGTTGGGCTGTTTCGTTTCACGGCGCCGTTTCTTTGAATACGTAATGGAGCCCAAAATAACTTATTTATAAGCTGCATTTCGTTGTTTTAAGTTGTCGATTCGCTTAGCGCTGATCGATCTGCCAAGAGATCGGATTTGTTTTGCGTGACGTCGCTTACACCAAGGACGAATTTCTAGTCAACGAGCCAATACAGATCAGATCATTTAGCTGTTTAGTAGCAGAGCACACACACACACAATGGACCAGAAGCATTGGGAATGGTTCGGGTGCAATGGTTCATGCACGCACGTATGTCCGGATAGTAGAAACATCTTTTGCCGTCAATGTCTGGAAAATAGATCATATCAGATAAGGGATATACACAACATATACGTCAGTCTCGCTAAGGATTTGAAAATTTAAACCATCAATTTTATACATCATACCAATAAGGTGGAGGTAATTATACATCAAATTTTGCGTCGGACAAATGGGACAGGTCTCTGGTGAATGTGCGGTAGTCTCCCCTGCCTTGAAGCATCGGGCCCTCCTGTTACCTGACAGCATATGCCTAACTTGCTATGTGTTATCGAATGTGACTCTCATTGTTACCAAACGTGATTGGAAGTAACACGAATTCAGACTCATTCCCATTATAATGTGAATCCTATAGTATTTAGTCGAAAATTGTATTGTTTACTTCAGATTAAAATAAATCCGAAATTAATTTAGTTCCAGAATGTCTAAATGTAGGCGGTCGGATACAGGACGCTGGGGAAGAATGCAGGTTATAACCCAGAATAACTATAAATGTCTTCATATTTTACTTAATGTAAATGGACAATAATATCCCATGCCAGTATATTAACTGTTTGATAAACGAGTAGCTCTACACCACTTCAACAGATTTTTGGGCACCGGTATTCCAAACAGGCTACAACTAAAGGGTCATATTTTCGGCACCACTCAACTGTTACAGACCAAGGTTTGGCCCATGAACGATAACTTACATAAATAAGCTTTCCGTCGACGATTTGGCGTGTGTTTTTTGAGTTGATCGACCCGCTTTGTTCTTCTATCAACTTGTCTCCTTCCAGTGAAATCAAGTTCTGTGTGTACAAAAATCACAAAGAAAAATTCGGTAAAATATTCATTGATTATTTATAGAATATGCGTTAGACCCGACATTCAATATTCAACCGTTGTCAACAGAAGAACTTTCTCGTCAATAACGGAAAGACCTCTTTCTAACGACAATTAACATCAATTCTAATTATGCATAAAATGAAAATTGAAATACCTGTAACATGGTTTCCTGTGAGAGAGAAGCGGTCAGGAGTTTAAATGATGACAGCAAGATGTCGTGATGTTCGTCACTTAAAATCCTTATCACTGGGCATCATTCGTTATCCAAACGAATTTCAAGTCGGTTTGTATTGAGATGTAAAACACATGACGTTCGACCCTAGCCCCGGGTTAAGCGGAATTAGGCACAAGTTACGAAATGTAGTATCAGAGATCTTACACACTTACACACTTACACACTTACACACTACGATATTATTTTGCCGTCAGTGTACGATAGTTTTCACATGATTTGCGAAACTTAATATGGAGGTGTCTGATGGTATAGTCTTGTTTCAAAATTTTCTGCAATAATTTTCTGTGACGTGTCTTGAAATCGTCAAATTTGCAAAGGATCTGATAAAAACTTCCTTGTAAATAAGTATACGCAAGTCCTTCTAGAATACACTGTCATTTGGGATTAAGTATAGACGTGACGTACCCAAAATGTTTGGGTCAAAATGGAATTTGTCCCACATCCCATGTGTTCTCCACGTGTATACCAGAAAGAAACTGGTCACTTTGACCCAATCCTTCTGTGTATTGCTATCCAGAAATGGGTAGTTAACTGTGTCAAAATTATAATCGTTCTTCTTGTCTTATTGGCGTGACAGAAAGCCCTTTTCAATTTCGTGAAGGTATAAGTCCATATATGATGTTCCACTCTTAGTTTGCGTTTGGTGAATAACAAGGAACGGGCTTTGCAATGGTTATCTGTTGACAATTATCTGCATAATTATCTCTTTGATTCTGAACCCTTGGTTTGTTAACAACTTTTTTCAAATTATCTGGCCCCCTTCAATGTTCAAAGAACATATAAATAGACACAAGACGTCACTGACCACGAAACCATTTGAATTTCGAAATGTGTCATAGAAGAGCGTTATTGAATGGCTGAACTATATATTGGGCCAATACAATCACCATATTAGGAGGAATGAGGCCGCTTCTTCAGGATGATGTCACTCTACACACAATCGGTGTGTAGGTTCTGATTGGTTCGTTTCTCGTTCGTAGGTGAAATTTACACCTCGGATTTTGAACACTGAATGTGATCAGATAAATCAAGGCAGGTTCGAAGTGGTAAAATGAAGATGATATTTAGCAAGCGGCGTCTAGAACAGAGTTGGACTGAATGTCTCAGAACGGCGAGTGATATTTTATCACGAGCACTCAGTTGTATGATTTGTATATCACATCATTCATCAACGACATCTCCGGTACACCCATATTCAGTTAGCTCAAAATGATAATTAAATCATAGTTTGAATATATTTTAAATCATATGTATTACTAGCATATATATGATTACTGGTATCATTGACTTTCAGAACTGTTTCAAAAATCAGTTAACACTGCTTCTTTGCTGTATCAGGATTGTAAAATCTACAAGGTACATGTATTCAATATATCCAAGCCCATGCCACACATTCACAGAAAACACATATGGACAAAATTGTTTTGGTATCGTCCAGAGTAAACTGCACCAGTCAATGGACTGTGTGACCTTGCACGTCCGCATCAATAACACAATATAGTTGACACTTAGGACTAGCGATATCATCCTATGAGTCATTTTATCTAGGTACCTTACCCCCAGGTTACACTTTGAGTGTTGAAAGATAGGACATTCACAATATTTACTCACCATTCAACATGACAGAACTGATCGTTTAGTTCATCATTTATCACGAATAGTGGTTGGAGATATTGACCTACTGTCTAGGTCATTCCGACAATCAACCCCCGTGTACGACTCAAGTGAAGGAGTCAAATGGCAGGCCTAGCACAGTTTCAAAGTCCAACATCTAGTGGAAAATTTTATGGACTGAACCTATCCCACGTGCACAGAACCAACCACCTTAAGCAGGCCTATCACATAAAATGAATATATGATCATATTTGTATATCATCGTTTGACTTTTTGTTAGAAGGAAGACTGGTGATGTGTTGTAATGAAGTCAGCATACATAAAGTAACTCTCATGACGACGTGCTAATGTATATATATACTCTGCTCTATTCCCAGACGTCCTGGGAGTCTGCCATGAACTAGAGACGTGCGACAATGGGGACACTCCCGAAGGCAACACAGCGAAATATATATATTTTTTCGTTATTTTTGGGATAACACCATCTTAGAATAGCACAAATTCTAGTGCTTAAAATTTGGTCGAGTCCCGTGCAGGATTCGAACCAGCGACCCCAGAGTCAGGCACCTAATCGCCAGCACTGTATGTCGGCGATCTAAACCACTCGGCCAACGGGCCTCCCACAAAAATAGGAGGTAGCAGGACCGGTAGTCTTGAAAGCGAACATACAGTACCCCTCTGATGGTCGTAATGACACAGCTCCCAAAGCATCAGAGGGGTACTGTATGTTCGCTTTCAAGACTACCGGTCTGCTACCTCCTATTTTTGTGAGAGGCCCGTTGGCCGAGTGGTTTAGATCGCCGACATACAGTGCTGGCCATTAGGTGCCTGACTCTGGGGTCGCTGGTTCGAATCCTGCACGGGACTCGACCAAATTTTCAGCACTAGAATTTGTGCTATTCTAAGATAGTGTTATCCCAAAAATAACGAAAATACTGTTATACGATCACTTTCTAAATGATAAAAAATATATCTATTCAGCTTTGGGAGCTGTGTCATTACGATCATCAGAGGGGTACTGTATGTTCGCTTTCAAGACTACCGGTCTGCTACCTCCTATTTTTGTGGGAGGTCCGTTGGCCGAGTGGTTTAGATCGCCGACATACACTGCTGGCGATTAGGTGCCTGACTCTGGGGTCGCTGGTTCGAATCCCGCACGGGACTCGACCAAATTTTCAGCACTAGAATTTGTGCTATTCTAAGATAGTGTTATCCCAAAAATAACGAAAATACTGTTATACGATCACTTTCTAAATGATAAAAAATATATCTATTCAGCTTGGGGAGCTGTGTCATTACGATCATCAGAGGGGTACTGTATGTTTGCTTTCAAGACTACCGGTCTGCTACCTCCTATTTTTGTGGGAGGCCCGTTGGCCGAGTGGTTTAGATCGCCGACATACAGTGCTGGCGATTAGGTGCCTGACTCTGGGGTCTCTGGTTCGAATCCCGCACGGGACTCGACCAAATTTTCAGCACTAGAATTTGTGCTATTCTAAGATAGTGTTATCCCAAAAATAACGAAAAAATACTGTTATACGATCACTTTCTAAATGATAAAAAAAAATAGAAATATATATAGTTATGTTTTGAGAAACTGCTTAGTTCATGGAGGAGAAGATGCATAATGCGAGATAAAGGTGAATACATCCGTCAATATCAAATGATGTATTCACTCGGATAAAAAAATATTTTCTTCACTAGAGCTGAAGTTTTCCTCAACTTTAGATGACTCAAACAAAAAAATTATTTTTTATATAACCAGTTCTCAGCATGGTCCTTCACAAAACATGAACAAATATTGACTGTGGATCCCTCAAATTCAGAAAGCAAGCACATCTAACACCGAATGTGCATGGAATTCTGATCTCCAGACATTTTCCATTATTTTAACATTAATTTCTTTTTTTTTTGTTACTTCCGTCCCAAAAAGTTAAGGGTGTCTGCATTAACTATTCATAAGTGTCTTTTTTTCCTTGCGGGAGTTATTTTCAAAACTTGCGTTGAAAACTGACACCATGACACCTGAAAACTAGTCCCACAAAACTTTTAGTGCTGGAAACCATTCATCAAGATACAAAAAGTTCAACACTTTAAGAGCATTCATCATGATCAATTTTGAGAGTGCAATTCATCATCATCATCATCATCATCATCATCATTCAAGAGAGTTAATATCAGTTTCTATCACCAGTACTAGCGCGAAAGTAACACACATTTCCTGAACCAGATCTAAATAGGTTTCATAATCATCTCTACTATATTTATATTGTCCCCAGCCAAGTTAAACCAGTTTTCTCAAACTAGAACATACAGGCACATTATTTCTTTGGATATATGTACGTTGAAATTTTTGATGTTGAATTATGGTTTATAATAAGAGAGTGATCTCGTTATAAATCCCAGCCGATAGGGTGCTCGATTGCCATACCTGCATGTCTTTGCCATCTAAAGTTTTGTCAGCGAATGATTTTCCGAGACCCGAGGTATGCTCATGAGAACCAAGAGGTGTAGTGGCCTTGACCGTGATGTTATCCCCACTTATAGTAATCTCTTGGATGATGTTATTTTCGGGGGTGAGCAGGGTCATCGCTTTTGTCTTGAAGTCTGCGACTACACCTGGAGAATAAATGAAAAATGAATTCCACAATAAAATAGAAAGTCAGATGCAACATTCAGTAGACAGCCGTCGACGTCGTAAAGGAAGATTTGGGCGTCCATGGTCAACAAATCTAACCCATAAGGCAATATTGGGACGATGTCGAGCTTTCCGTCTTCCGATTTTCAATTTTGACAGAAGGAAAGCTGAATTGTCAGGTGTTAAATGGAGCTCATTTTTTGTTAAGCTAAACACGGTACATTTCATTACAAGAAGCACTAATGACATTTAATTCTCTTTTATATTATTCAGCTTTTCATTTAATCTAGGTCTAAACCAGAAGTCCACGCATTATCAGAATCGACATTTCGATATATCCACAACTGGGAGATAATCACTAAAGTTCAACTTACCGAGAGCATCCAAGTAAGCTTCAAAATTTTCAACTTTGGACAGTTTCCATTGACCGTTAAAGCTTGCCATTTTTATGAATTTTTATGAGTACTACCGTCTCCTGAGATTGAGTTCTTGAAGTGAAAGGCTGAGCTCGGATTCCGGGACTGACGCTAACCCTAACCCACGTGCTCTTTATATAGCACCAGAAACACGTGCTCAGACCCAGACACGAACCAAAGGCAAGCTATTTGGTTTGCTCATGTATACCTGGTGATGAGCCGAGCAAAGCCCAGTCCTACATTTACACATTGTGGCGTGTTGTCATCTTGATTAGATCAATATCAGACAGATTACAGGGACTTTAGCGTCATGTCTTCAATCTGATAAATGTGTCCCTTCGATATGATTATCTCCATCACAAGTAGCCTATTCAGGGACTGGGGATCTCTCTTGTAAAACCAATATTCTCTTCTGTGTTTAAAAACTGTTCAAAAATGTTTTTGTTCATTGACACACGATTATCTTTGGGCAAAGATTTCCTATAGTGTGTCGAATCTAATCATTCACGCCAATATATTTATTCAAGTTCACAGTTGTCTATGATATCACATATGTATTTGCTAGTTGTTGGGTCGTTTCTCATACGGTTTAAGGCGCCATGCACGAGATGACCGTAGAGTTGTCTGGTATCCGGAGTAACGCGTGCTGTTTGTGTTTATCTGGTCTAGGTCAAATAAGCTCGTTTTACGCAGAGTAGGTAAAAAATTTAGTTTTACGATTTTGGTGTGGGGCGCTGGTATTATTCATTTTCAGAGAAGCGGATGTGTACTGTAAAGAAAAGATGACAGTTGCTAGACCTTAGTATGAAAACAACGTTTGAAACTTGTTTGTTCAAGAAAATACCTGATACAACAAGTATTCCCTGTCCAGTATATCATGAATGGAGACGAATCCGCGTGGTCGTGCAGAAATGAAGCATTAATACGATAACTATACATAGGCCATCCTAAACAGTTGTATGGTAATATTTACACGCGTTCTCTATTGGTAAATTAAACAGAGCATTATCACATGATCCCATTGATAGAACAATACAGTTCATAGTATTTGAAATTAAGTTTGAGTTCTTTTCATGTTGATAAAAAAAACCCGAGCAATTGAGCTTTCTAGTGAAGCAGGGATAACCCACCTGCCTATCGGAATACGATGTGGCTTACAATATCTCAGTCTGATAAGATCTTTTCCATGGTTTCTTTAATATTTTAGAAAATCAATTTGACCTAGTTTCAAGAGCTGGCACTCTCCCTACTAGAAATGCAAATGATTCAACATACATAGTCGTGTATGATTTAAACATGGTTTAGAGAATATTTGAAAGCACGTTGCCTTTTTCCACCAACATAAGGTCACTGAGAGCAGCAGTTCACCATAAGTTGAAATATCAAAACAAGCTAAACTAAAGTAACATTCGCTTAACCGTTTGCTCTAAAATATGGCACATGCTCATGTCCTCCAGGTCACAAACCACTAAATAACCGCCTTACTTAATCTGTAGTAAATTGGCAGAGAACATCTTGAGAAAACTATATTCCCTAATATTCGCCGCCACAAATGACCCACCACACCAGGTAGCCTGGCCTTTCCGCTCAAACATATGGAAAATTCAGCATACATTCCCTATCATTTTTTTTTAGATAAGACCACAAGAAATAGGGTCATTACCATTACGAAACCATTAAACCATTACGGCAAATTTCGGAGGTGGCAAATCAAACTGGCCCAGATTTTTTCCCGATTAAAATATGAAAATGTGGTTTTAATATATTTGAGAGTCAAATATTATAGAAACATTTTAAAATACGTCACGGACCATTACAGACCCAATCAGGTATAATGGCCAATAAATGTTCGCCGGAAGTCAAGTCCTGATAATAATCTCACACCCAGAAACTTCAATGGAGGTTTGTGACCTCTGATCTAGGAATAAAATACGTTCAGTTTAGATTATTGTAGTTAAGGTGGGCTTCGGCCACATTCGACAATTATCGGCTTTATACGTGACCGGAAAAAAACCATCCGTATTCTCTTCTTAGCATGGTGTACATGTGTTGGTGTTGAATACATGAAATATTAAAATGGTGTCAGAAGTGGGATAATCTTCATTGTAAATCTACCAGAGATGTGGAAATAATGCTGTCGATAGAAAGAAGAACAAATTTGCGAACATTTTTGAAAGCACGAAAATATGCATATTCCGTCCGAAGCCATTTCGACTGATGCAAAACTGATGGCGGTGCATTGGAAACGTATTTTATTCTTGGCATGGTGTGTTGGTGTTGAGTGCATGAAGTATTAAATGGTGTCAGAAGTGGGCTCATCTGCATTGTAAATCTGCACGAGATGTGGAAATATTACGAACATAAAAAGAAGAACAAATTTGTGAGCATCTGTGAACACACGAAAACATGTATATTCCACCCAAAGAAATTTCGACTGAAGCAATTTTTAAGTGTATTTGATAGCAAAATGACTTGGATCAGATATTAAAGCGTAAAGTGAACTTGTTGCTTCATTTTCTGGGGACTGCCGTAGTTAAACTGTAAAATACTGTCGCGACTACAAGTTGATGCTAATTAAAATGGACAAAATCTGGCCTACAGCAGGACACGCTGTCAATGGAACCGAACTATGGGATCGGTATTTTTCTTCGAAGAAAAGGATTAGTATCAACAACGACATCCTGTGAGTGGACCATCATTCAGAATAACTTGACTTTTCAACATTTAGTACACTAATAACTGAATTTAGAGAAATCCCACACACTAGCTATATAGTTGACCAAATATATACGCAGAGGCAATGTTACAACGGGAGTCTACTCGGTTGACGTGGACGGGGCAAGACGGTACTGCCTATGTGCTATACGAACTGTTTCTAGTGAATGCACTAGGACATATTTCTAAGTTAAAATCTAGAGTATTAAAGCTATGTTTGGCTTAATGTTCTGGTTTTATATGTCCAGTATACAAAGTTTAATCTTGGCAACTTGAATCTGCAGGAGTTCTGAACTTACTCAACAACATCTGAACACTTTGACAAAATATAACACCACCGTACATTTCGCATCGGACAGGTATGTCCGTGGTTGGAGTATAGGTTGACGGGCAACCAAAAGTTTGCGTCACACGGACTGTGGGACATGTAACAAATCTCATGACTATGTCCAGCGTTACATAAATTGTGTGGAAGGGAGATTTTTGATGACGTGAGGGTTTTATATCAATGTGTACGAGAACAAAGCAGACAGAAGCAATATTTTAGCAGTGTACAATGCATGAGGTTTTTACATTTGAGTCAGACGCAAACACAAAATTCGATCACAATTTCTTGAAACTAGAAATGACAGTGATGCATTGTGTTGACACGCAAAACTGCTCGTCCAGTCCCAGTCCCAATCGGTGATCAAGGAAGAATTGGGAGACCTAGAAGCGTTTGGTGCGATCGCCAAATTCACAAGCCGACTGAATGGTTCAGTCCCATCATATGTGTGAGCAAACCAAACAGACTGGTCCGCTTGTGCATTTATCCATCCAGTCAGAACAAAACCATCCTAAGCGAACACCATCCCATGAACTCCTTTGACGACATTGTGACGCAAACATGGGATTCTACCAAATTCGAATTTCTAATTGAAGGTCCAAGTCCAGCATTTTCGACCGTTTTTGGACTATATCGCCATTTTAGGATGCTGACGGATAGATCATGATGGACGATATATCCATGATTCGACATTGGAGCTACACAATCACAGACTTGAAAGAGTGCCGAAACGCGCCAAAGAGATGAAGACTAAACCGTCAAATACGAAGGAATTGGAGCAATATGCAAGAGGTGGGAAAAATTGACGACGTCTGGCGACTAAAAAGCAACCATATGAATCTACAGGAACGAATCCGTCGACACCCAACATTACGGAGGAATCTCGGACGTAGCCTTAGTATCTCAGCCGCGCTTTTATTGCGAGTGTTCATGTGGGGACTATGAAGTATCCACACGGCCCCTAGCACCGGCTAAAGCGGAATTAGACACGCTAGCTCGGGAGCTGTGATGACAGATTAGCTCAAATAACTCATCTGATGGTAAAGGATGAGCATCATGGACGTCTGATGGAGTAAACGCCTTAACATGGGGAAACCTGGTAAATGCAAGAATACCCAGAAAAACTAACCTGTAAAATCTGACGTCGTACGGCTTAAATTTGCCACCGAAACAATAAATCTACATATATATGTCGAGTGACATGTACAGAGGGCGGGCCTCGGGGATTAACAATCCACCAGCAGAATCCTACCATATACAGGCAATAAATTGGAGCGATATGCAAGAGGTGGGGAAAATTGACGACGCCTGGCGACTAAAAAGCAACCATATGACTACAGGAAAGAATTTCAACATTCAGACCCGAGAATACGGAGGAATCTTGGACGTTGACTTACTATCTCAGCCGCGCTTTTATTGCACCTGTTCATGTGGAGACTATGAAGTATCCACACGGCCCCTAGTCCAACCGAACGTTGGCTACGTGGGACGAAAGAACCAGAAAACTGAGGACGAAAACGACAGAAGATTGGTTATAGGATTCAATTTCTGCGCCAATGTTGAAGTACTACGACGCCAGCATGCCTGTGATATTTTATGTAGATGCTTCCATGAACGGTCTTGTCGCAGCGCTAATTGAAGATGGCGGAGTTGCATGAAGAGCGCTTTCGTCTACTGAGCAAAGATACACACAGATGGAGAAGGAAATGTTGGGCTTGATCTTTGGGTGCACACGCTTCCTTCAACTGATACATCGGAAGAGTGACGTCACCATCGAATCCTGACTTTAATAAAACCTTTACTAAATACATGTATGCTCAGCCAATGAGAATACAACGGATGATGTTAAAACTGTACACTCTCCCGCTAAAATACGTGAAAGGAACCTCTATGGGTGCATTGTATTGAAACATCTTGGAGGCTTGCTTTGATGAATGCCTGCGATTGAGTTCCCGCCCAGATACTGCCCTAAACACAGAAGCTATTCATATGTTATGCACTAATATAATTCTATGTATCTCAGGAATGTTTTCCGGCCGAAATATTGAACTGCCGGAAAAACTGGTTGACTGGCCAGCATTCAGCAACAACAACATCGCCGGCTGATTTTCGACAAAATACACCAACATCTTGTGACGGCTGAAGCTTCCACTATTTGGATGAGATGTTCATATTCACTGCGACTTTGTCAAGTGAATCTATAAGCTTCCAAAAGAGTGGAAATGGTATAACTATCGCCAGCTACTTTTCTGTATTGCCTGTCGTCTGTCACAGTTACAAAAATGGCGCGTTGCCATGTACATAACCTCATCACCAATTTTCCACTAAATTTCATGATTGCTTTATTCATTTATTCTGAATTTACCCTGAATTTATATCAATACAATCTAAAAAAAATCATTTTACAATGAACGTCTGGGGGAATTCTACTCTGTGACCTCTACAACATTAGGATACTCCGCGTTTTTCATACGAAACAGAGCATACCAGCCTTATAGGACAAACAAGTTGTTTTTTTAAAATATATCTTAATCTATTACGCGAATAATGTAGAAAATTCTTAACAGTTTAATGTATCTGGCATCATTATCCGTTAAAATATCACCTAAATATCGAGTATTCCATATACATGTAGATGCCATATCAGGGATATCACCAATCAGCAATACTCATTTAGCAATAGTATCATCTTAACATGTGACCATGTATTCATGAATACATGTAATTCAAGTACATGTGGCGGAGAAAACGTATCAAATTATAGAGAGTAATCCATGAGCAAAAGTAAATCAGCAGCCTGCATTATGTGTACATGTAACTGACATAAGTTTCTAAATGTATTGTGATGTCACATCACAAGCCATTTTATTGTGACGTCACGTCATAATAGTGTATTGCAACATTGTAAGTGCCAAGATGTCATAACAGTGATGACGCCACAGTCCCATAAGCTTTCAGCTGCCCAAGTGTAAATGTACTGTTGTGGCGAGGGAAACCATATAGTACAAACATATTTACCTTAATGAAATATGATATCCATTTCGCAATGTGGCATAAACCATGGAATAGACATGTGCATGACCTCATCACCAATACTCCACTAAAATTCATAATTCTTTTCTAAATTCATGTATTCTGGTTTCTGTCAACCTTTAGGCTGAATTTATATCAACACAATATAAAAAATGGCATTTACAAGTTTACAATGAATTTCTGGGGGAATTTCACTCTGTAACCTCTACAAAATTGGGATACGAAACTATGCACACCATCCTCTTGGCCTGAAACCTGATGACATCCTATCCCACGATGCAGTGTACATTAATGACAGGTGGGAGCATACTATAATTCAAATAACCTAAAATCGAGTCAATTTAATTGCCAAACCCGAGATCCCTGGACTGACACAGCCGGAAGAGAATGCTTCAAATTGGTACATCGGCTACATATAGGATTTCACACCTTGCGGCAAATGAACGGTGCGTTGAAAGTTAAATTAGTGTCGTGTTACACAAGCGATGTTAGGTTACAGGAAATTGATCGTCTGTCAAGTAGATAAATAGATGCACAATTACAAGCGTCTGGGTCCGTCATTCATTATTCAGCCGTCTTCCGTTAAAGAATATCCGCGTCCATAATCCAAAGACCAATTCCAAATTCCATATAACAGTATTAGCACAAAATTTTTAAAAAAATAAAGCATAGTATACATAACCATAGGCTACTTTGCTAGAGAGAAGAGGTCAACATGTTTCAATGATACCAGCAAGTCACCATAATGTTCCAAAAATATCAAATCAGTATTTTAATCAATATGATATTCACGTGATATATTCATGATATCCGTATATGGAATAACGTGATTGAAAGAGGGATAAAGCCTCATCAGATTGCCTCTAACTCCAGACTCAAAGTCCGGCAAATTGATAGACGATGGATGATGGTGAGTAAAGCCGACAAACTCTCCTGCAGCCACCGCAACAAAATGAATAAATCAACTAGAAACGATGACAAACTCCAAACTTGGACATACTTGATCATTCGCGGGTGGTCTGAAACGCGCCATCAAGTGCCAGTACTGACAGCGCAGTATTGAAACTATAAGGAAGAGCTAAGTACACACAATGGCGTGTTATGTAGAGGTCAGCGTATGTTCATTCCCAAGAACCTGCGATTAGAGACCGTTAAGACAATACATATTCCCCACATGCGTTTGTGAAAAAGAAACAATTTGCTAGAGACCCTGTATTCTGGCCAGGCATGAGCAAACAGACTGAAAACTGTGTGATAGATATCCAATATGCCTCGCACACCGACACAGAAATCTGAGCGAGCCTATGATAACACATCCAGTACCAAATCGACCATGGAGCAAAAGCTGAGATCAAATATGAGGAATATCTGATCACGGTATACTTAGAATATATAAAGTATCACGGTATAAAGAATTCGAGCTTTTAAGTATCGTAGCCTTGCCGAACCGGTTGTGCAATCGTATCAGATGGCGTTCGCTGAAATGGTAACAGCTTCTGAAGAAATCCAGCAAGTGCTACTGGGCGAGATATGCATACGCCATATACAGGTCGTTCCAGATTAATTAGCCGTCCAAAAGCTTTACACAATTTCTGCAATAGTGTTCTGTGACGTCGGTGGAAAGGGCTAGTTATATTGTCCCAAAGTTGCCGGGAGAATAATCCTACTTTCTATAACGATATATGCCTGTATATGACAGGCATATCGAGTGAAGGTAGATATAGTTCTCCTAACCGTATCGTGTATATATGGAGCCTATCCGAAGCGAGAACAATGCTAATATAACGTTCGGTGTATGAGAAGCATGGGCTTTGAAATGGTTCCCTCTCAACCAATTCTAGATATAGGCGTATTCATTCGAAGTGGAGGAATTCACATGACCGAACAAAGGTGCCGGAGTTATGAAGGCACCGAGCTTTCTTTATAGATCCTGAATAGGAAGTAGGAGCACTTGGACGATGTGCGCCTAGCTAAATAATATATAGCCCTCTAGTATGAGGGTTATACGACGGTGCCAGTCACCCCCAGCTAGGGTTTTAGATAATTTTATTACGAATCACCCACCTCTGAAACTGCCGTACATGTACATCTAATCTCTATCCCCTCCTGCGCACTATTTTAAAATCTTGCGCCCTATTGTTAAATAGTAACGCATATATCGCCGTCTGAATTTTCCAGTTGACAACCTCCACTCTCTACGCGCCATGTTGGTGACGTCACGGTATATGTGTGCTGGGCCGTTTGCAATTGAACATGGCGCGTATAAAGTGGAAGTTGTCGACTGGACAATTCAGACGGCGATATCTGCGTTACTATTTTACAATAGTGCGCAAAATTTTAAAATAGTGCGCAGGAGGGGATAGAGATTAGATGTACGGCAGTTTCAGAGGTGGGTAAATCGTAATAAAATTATCTAAAACCCTCGTTGGGGGTGACTGGGACCGTCTATATATTATTCAGTTATGTGCGCCAGGACGCATTGAGGCAAGTCATCCCGAAAATTGTGTTGAGGAGGCTCTGGGTCCTGGTTAGGGGTAGGATCCACAATGCAAGTTTTTCTGAAGATCTTGTGGAAAGGTTTTACATGGGATTTCAATTCTTTCTGATACCACCTAGTATGATTGTTCGTAAGCTGATTGCTTTGTGATCTCCATGTTGTCTTTGGGTTTCTTGGTCATAGTTTGATCGATTCATTGGAACTGTCGTTCCGCCTTTATCTGCCGGACTGATTATCATGTCATCAATCTTTCAGGTGCTATAGATAACCCGCCATTCCATCTGCTTCAGCTTGCTAATTTTTGTCGTTCATTGTAGCATGTTATTCTCTAATTTTCTAACATACTATGGTTAAAGTATGAGTCTTTTATATGTAGTCTTTTCTATGATCACCCTACCCACCCATGCTCTACTGCAAACTATTGCTCATAATTTTATGCGTGCATGTGATTAAATTTCACCTTATGATGAATCTGACAAATAGAAATCTATTCCCAGAGAATAACTCTTCCCTCCAAATTAGTAGTATTATCTGTTTTGATGTTTTCATTCTACAGCCGAATGCTATAATTTATATTATATATTATATTTATATTATATTTTTAATTCTTGTTGTGACACATATGTAAACACAATAAGTATTTATTCATTTATCAACGCGTACTTTTTCATGTACGTACCTACTAGCATTAAACAAACTCATATAGACGAATTATGTTCACAAATCTCCCCTAGCACTAAAAAAGTTGCAAATCGGTAATAGATAATTGGTCAACTTCAATTGTTCGGAAACGGGACATGTGGTCTTTATCCAGGCCCTCGTACGCCTTAGCAACTGTCCATACCCGACGTAACCGACCTGACTTATGTAAGTTTGTAATTCTTTCAGTCAGACTTAGCTGTTTGTGGTATGATTCTGCTGGTGGACTGTTAGTCCCTGAGGCCCGCCCTCTGTACATGACACTCGTCAAATATATGTAGGTGTATTGTCATATGTAAATGTAAGCCGCCCGACGTCGGATTTTACAGGTTAGTTTTCCTATGTAAGTAGTATAGAAAACACGGGAAAGGTCGCATTTTCAAGGGAGGTAACTCTTGGTGGCGGTAGGTGGCGTTGTGGTTATGGATTGCATCAGCATTGGCTGTGTGCCAAGTTTTGAGTTCCCTCGGGTAAACTTGAAGGGGATACTTGGTCAAACTACCTCCGGCACAGAAGAGTTCCAAAGGGGAGTTAACTCTTGATGCACTTTTGTGATTTTTGGTCATAGTTATGGTTTTCTCCCCTGATTCGAACATTGGCATATTAAATCTATACGGGAAAATGCCTGTATGGAGTATGGGATATCCCTTCGGGTCGTATGAGGTATCACTGTGAAGCTTAGGTGATGGGGCATCTGATGGGCTGGGTGTGGGGTTGAAATAGCGTCATGCTGCGCATGCGCGGTGGACCAAGGGTATGGAAATAGACGTTTTGGCGCTAGGGAAGCCACGAATGGTCCAATGGGGTCAAGTGAGGTATCATTGTGAAGCTTATGTAAAGGGGCATCTGATGGGCTGGGTGCGGGGTTGAAATAGCGTCATTCTGCGCATGCGCGGTGGCCCAAGGGTATGGAAATAGACGTTTTGGGATCTATTTGGGCCCCTGGTCGTCCGATGGGGTCGAGTGAGGTATCAAAGTGAAGCATTCGTAAAGGGGCATCCGCCTGGACTAGTATGATGTGGAACTGACGTCATTCTGCGCATGCGCGGTGGCCAAAGGGTATGAAAATAGACGTTTTGGAGCTAGGGGAGCCACTAATGATCCATTGGAGTTGTATGAGGTATCAATGTGAAGCCTATGTGAAGGGGCATCTGATTGGTTGGGTGTGCGGTAGGAATATCATTCTGCGCATGCGCAGACACAATGCGGGGCTCTCGTCCAATCAGAAGCGAGTATTTCAAATCCGTCACAGAGCTCCCAACCAATCAGAAGCGAGTATTTTGACCCGGTGCATTATGGGACATATCCAAGATGGCGGCACGTATGTTCAAGATGGTGGCACATCCGGTGTCGAAAACTCGCCATTTCGTCGGGATGTGGTCACCTAGTGTCGAAAACTGGACCCTGTATGGGTTCCGCTAGACGTTTTGGGATCTAGAGGAGCCACTCATGGGCCGATGGAGTTGTATGAGGTATCAAAGTGAAGCTTATGTGAAGGGGCCTTTGACTGGACTAGTGTCTCGGCCGTTGTCACCATTCTGCGCATGCGCAAACAGGGAATTGTGGGAAAAGGGTATGGAAATAGACGTTTTGGGGTCGAGGTGGGTCACTATTGGTCTGATGGAGTCGTATGAGGTATCAATGTGAAGCACACGTGAGGGCGCATTTGACTGGACTAGTGGCTCGGGCGTTGTCACCATTCTGCGCATGCGCAGATATGGAATTGTGAGCAACGCCCGCCAACGCCAAGCTCAACGCTTCAACGTCCTGGTGAATTAGCCCAAAAGCTCCGATTTTCATGGAATTGTCACTAATTCATTGGAAATGCAGTGACGCCCGTCCACGTTCGTCGGTACGCCCTAGCATAACACCTTGACGCCATGATGTAGATAGATGAGAACAACAACAACAACAACAACAACAACAACAAGGATGAGAGAACAACAACAACAGGTGTTTTTTTTGTATAGTTTATTTGCCCCTCCATCATAACATACCCACGCTGGGGGAGCGGCGTTGGGTAGGTTTACAATTCAAGAAGTCTCTTGTCCAATCAGAGGCCACCATTTGTATCAGTCATATTCGTTCTTGTCCGTTAGCTGTATTCTTGTCCAATCAGAAGTCGCCATTTCAGAAAGTCCTAGCTTCGGCCATGTTCGCTTTGAACCGTTTGTTCTAATCGGCCAGGCCAGGATATTGTTCGGGCAGCATGTCCTGAAAAAGTTGTTTGCACATTCTGAGTATCTATCAGTGCATGGGTGATTACATTCATCCGATGGGAAGATTCCGTAATTTGGTTACGAAGAACGTAACATTGGTGACCCTCTCCACTATCCACTTAGTGTTGGGACGTTGTTGTTGGGCCCATTCCAAGGCATCCACGGCGTCCAGTTTCTCCAACATCGTCTCTAGCGACGCCCTATCCGTGATGGTAAACGGTTGGTCAAATACTAGGATGTTACTGCTCGGGTAAAAGTATCGGACTTGGTCTGTCTCCTTATGCTGCAGCATATAACCAAACGCCAGATTTAATTTGAAGGACGTAGCTTGGTCATTGAAGATGGCTTCCACGTAGCTGCGTAGACGAGCGAGGTTGGTCAGTCGAAAATTGTAGATATCTTGAATAGGGCGATGACGGTGGAAACAGTGTCGTATCATGGGCCAATGGCGCCGATAGATGTCACTCACTGGATAGTCTTCATGTAACAGATCGCTAGGAACATCCACCGCATCTTCCAGAAAATCTGCGTTGTTGTCAGCCCTATGACTCGAAACAGTAATGCTAGGGACCGGCTGGATATCTACGCTCTTCTGAATTGTGGGTATAGGCGGGCTCTCCGTGATCGCATCACCAGTGGCATTCGTCTCCCCGGGCTCATCTTCACTAGGTCTGACCCTCCTGCGTGCCTCTTTAGTGGAAAGTTGTCGCTCATATCGTGGTGACGGACTGTGAATCAAACGCTGATGACGTCTTAACTGACTGGGTCTTTTGAAGAGTTGACCACATTCATTACAATGTTCCATCGCGCCCTCGTGGAGTGAACGTTCGTGGTGCAGTAAAGCATCTTCCCGATTAAATGACCGTGCGCAAGTTGTACAAGTATACCGTGCGCCGTTGTGGATGGAAGACTCATGCCGTCGCAGATCTTCTGGGCGAGTAAATGGCTTCAGGCAGGTCGAACAAGAGAACATGTCGGCTGCGTATCAGAAAATGCTGAACATGCCCACCTACCGCCACTTGTATAAGCCCGAAGCCCACAAGAACTATCCTACTTTGTTCTCTCCACCAATCAGCGCATCGCTACACGTGAGACTGACGTCATTCTGCGCATGCGCAGTAGACAAAATGTATGGACATGGGCGTTTTGGGATCTAGGTGGGTCCCTAGTGGTCCGATGGAGTTGAGTGAGGTATCAATGTAAAGCAGTCGTGAAGGAGCATCCAGTCACGGATGGGTGCATGTAAAATTAGGATTTTTTCCCGAAAATATAAAAAGCGGAACACGGACTTTATCCCTGAAATAGAGGACAACACCTATCAACCCTAGCCAAAAGGGCTAATATCGGTCCCCGGGCTTATTGGGACCTGCCTATCAAGTCAATGGGGTGGATGCATGTAAAACTTTCTCCAGAAAAAAGCGGAAAGCGGACTTTACCCCTAAAATAGGGGAAAACACCTATGAACCCTTTCTCAATTTCGGAGCTCCAAGAGCTCCCGAGCTCCGAGTTCCAAGAACTCCCAAGTCCAAGAGCTCCGGAGCTCCAAACTCCAAGAGCTCCAGAGCTCCGAGCTCCAAGAGCTCCGGAGCTCCGACGGCACCACCGGGCGTTGACGGGCGTTGCTACAAGGGAACTCGGAGCTCCGGAGCTCCGGAACTCCGAGTTCCAAGAGCTCCGGAGCTCCGAGTTCTCTTGTAACAACGTCCGCCAACGCCAAGCTCAACGCTTCAACGCCATGGTGAATTAGCCCAAAAGCTCTGATTTTTCTAGACACTAATTCATTGGAAACGCAGTGAGGTCCGTCAACGTTCATCGGTACACCCTAACATAACGCCTTGAAGCAATGAGGTAGATAAATGACAGAACAACAACAACAAAGATGAGAGAACAACAACAACAACAAGTGTTTTCATGTAGTTTATTTTCCCCTCCATCATAACATACCCACGCTGGGGGAGCCGCGTTGGGTGTGTTTACAATTCAAGAAGTCCTTGTCCAATCAGAGGCCGCCATTTGGCATTGCACCTGCCATAGTCGTTCTTGTCCGTTAGATGTATACTCAGCTGCTCTTGTCCAATCAGAAGTCGCCGTTTCAGAAAGTTCCATCTTTGCTCGGTGTTACCTAATATGAAATCTTACTCATCCATCCAGCCGCCTCAGATACTTGTTTGCGCATTGTGAGTATCTATCAGTGCATGGGTGAATACATTCAGGGGCTCCGGAGCTCGGAGCTCCGGAGCTCTTGGAGCTCGGAGAAGCTTTCACAACATCTTTTGAGGCGTCCCCAACGCCCATCTTAACGCATGGACGCACTAACGACGGTGAGTGAGTAAGTAAGTGTGTGAGTGGGTGAGTCTTCCGGTTCCGGTCACGTGACGGTAAACATGGAAAAACCCGGATGTAAGATGAGGACCCGGATGTAAAACCACAGCACCCAGGGAAGTGACCTTTGACCCTGCGCTACTCGAAAGTGACGTCATCGTACGCAGGCACACATATATACCCGGTGCACCCTGTACCCTATAGCCCTTAGGGCATAGGGTACACCAGGGTGTGGGTGCACCGGGTATATATGTGTGCCTGCGTACGATGACGTCACTTTCGAGTAGCGCACTCACACACTTACTTACTCACTCACCGTTGTTAGTGCGTCCATGCGTTAAGATGGACCTTGGGGCGCTTCAAAAGATGTTGTGAAAGCTTCTCCGAGCTCCAAGAGCTCCGGAGCTCCGAGCTACAAGAGCTCCGGCGCTCCGAGCTCCGGAGCCCCTGAATGTATTCACCCATGCACTGATAGATACTCACAATGCGCAAACAAGTATCCGAGGCGGCTGGATGGATGAGTAAGATTTCATATTAGGTAACACCGAGCAAAGATGAAACTTTCTGAAACGGCGACTTCTGATTGGACAAGAGCAGCTGAGTATACATCTAACGGACAAGAGCGACTTTGGCAGGTGCAATGCCAAATGGCGGCCTCTGATTGGACAAGAGACTTCTTGAATTGTAAACACACCCAACGCGGCTCCCCCAGCGTGGGTATGTTATGATGGAGGGGAAAATAAACTACATGAAAACACTTGTTGTTGTTGTTGTTCTCTCATCTTTGTTGTTGTTGTTCTGTCATTTAGCTACCTCATTGCTTCAAGGCGTTATGTTAGGGTGTACCGATGAACGTTGACGGACGTCACTGCGTTTCCAATGAATTAGTGTCTAGAAAAATCAGAGCTTTTGGGCTAATTCACCATGGCGTTGAAGCGTTGAGCTTGGCGTTGGCGGACGTTGTTACAAGAGAACTCGGAGCTCCGGAGCTCTTGGAACTCGGAGCTCCGGAGCTCTTGGAACTCGGAGCTCCGGAGCTCCGAGTTCTCTTGTAGCAACGCCCGTCAACGCCCGGTGGTGCCGTCGGAGCTCCGGAGCTCTTGGAGCTCGGAGCTCCGGAGCTCTTGGAGTTTGGAGCTCCGGAGCTCTTGGAGTTAGGAGCTCTTGGAACTCGGAGCTCGGGAGCTCTTGGAGCTCCGAAACTGAGAAAGGGTTCATAGGTGTTTTCCCCTATTTTAGGGGTAAAGTCCGCTTTCCGCTTTTTTCTGGAGAAACTTTTTCATGCATCCACCCCATTGACTTGATAGGCAGGTCCCAATAAGCCCGGGGGCCGATATTAGCCCTTTTGGCTAGGGTTGATAGGTGTTGTCCTCTATTTTAGGGGTAAAGTCCGTGTTCCGCTTTTTATATTTTCGGGAAAAAATCCTAATTTTACATGCACCCATCCATGACTGGATGCTCCTTCACGACTCCTTTACATTGATACCTCACTCAACTCCATCGGACCACT